>MNPL01015979.1:6074-16989 GCA_002081605.1 Tropilaelaps mercedesae | reverse complement strand
GCCTTTGAATAGTCTAGCGCCGCCGACCCGCCCGTCCGAACCGTCGCAAGAGCCGTCTTACAAAATTTCTATTTATTTCAAAAATGCCATTCGTACGCTATTTGTACTACATTCGACGTATGTGTGTGCCTTATATTTCAAAACGTTCGTTTCTAAAAATAAAGGCGTCTTCAATCCTATTTCAATAGCTGTATATATATATATATATATATATATATATGCCTTTTTCCTGAGTCCATATTCTCATGGGGTTCGAGGACACGAACGCTAGCCGGGATGTCCTGATTGCTCTGTTAAAACGCGTTAGTCTGATACATTTGTGCCTGGCACTCGATTGACTGAATGGTCGCCAGATACCCACTTGGAAGAGTCGCTTTCCATAGTTTTTGACGTATATCTGACGTTATCTTAGGCCACACAAAACTGCGATGCTGCGATAAGCTCAGCGAGATGTTAGCTGACACTCGCGCTTTCCTCGCGCGTTTTTCCTACTATCACTGAGGCACAGCAGTGACGCATGGGCACGAACGTTAATTCCTCGATTTCGAGCAATGCGAATTCTCCTCAATGTATGTACTAAATAAAATGCTGTTACACCGTCTCCGTGGAACTGTGTAACTTTACGGAGATATTTGCACCTTCCAAATAGCCCCAGGTGGTCCATTCCGGATGAAAAAACCGGGGTGTACCTTCGTTCATTGTCGGGGGGTTAGAAGTTTTTCTTACGGCTGTCTATGACGAAACACCGTAGGACATGAAGAGTTACCTCAAACGAGGTATTTTCGTGTGTCGCCAGAGCAGCGCGTTGGACAACTCGTCGCGGGTAGAACGACCGAAAATGTTTGCAGCTACGTTTCAAGCTTGAACTACGGGCGTCGTTGCTGCTTCTGCAGTTGAGGATTCGAATTGTTTCGCCTCTCTCTCTTCTGCAGAAGCCGAATTTTTCTAATGGTAGCAGAATAAACTGGTTTCTGTCGTTATCGCTGTCGATAACTGGCACCTTGTGTCATGCCAGGTTATTGGTTTCATCGTCTTTGTTCCGCGTACGTTATCTCTCGCGCATCTGTCAACAGGAATAGAACGCCAGGAACGACAAAACCTTTGCCACGACAGACTAAGTATCACAATACGTAGACAAATGTTTGGTGCAAGATCAAGATTGCGCCGATGTTGCGCATAGTACTGCGTGATAGTACCAGAGGCGTCAGCGTTTTCAGTTTCTGTCGAGGAGGTTTCGAGGCCGACTGCCATGTTGTACTTGCTTAGTGCGGGACCCAAGTACACGGTTCAACATTGGTTAGTTGTTATAGAAAACGGGTTTCAAAGGAACTTGTAGACTATGCTTATTCTTCGGCTCCAGCTTCGCGTTGACCCCCCTGCCTTCGACCCTGCCCGAAGAGTCAGACGTGAGCTTGAGGAATTCTATTTTTCCACGAGGGTGTTGACGTGTCAGATGCTTTGGCCCGAATGGAAAGTCGTTGACCGTTGAAATAAAGCGCCCACTTCTACCGTTTATTGCTGGCAGATCTTCCTCGAGTGACGGAACACTTAGATGAGCTTATTGGTTACCTGCATTCTGGAGGAAAATATATCCTTGCTTAGTGTGCGGTTGAACGATTCACATAGAACGCACGTGGCTGGAGGCTACAGCGATACTCAGAAATGTTGCAGCCAAAACCGTGCCACCATCCCTGCGTAGAGCCTTCGCCTCCAAATCGGTTTTGGTAATACCTTGAGCAAGATGCATGCATGCAATCATCTGCGAGCAGTGCTGCTGATCGAGGCGAACCGGTGAACCCGGCTACTTGTAAGATTCAGTCGTGTATGCCACGGGGCTTGTTAGGAATTGCCACCCCGCACCTGAATTGCGTAAGAAGTCTGTCTAATGCCAGTTTCTGATTTTGCGCAATGTAGTAGTATGCAAGCACGGCCTATACGTCCTTACACCGAGATGTGGACAAAACATGATCAACTAAAGTTCACTCTTCAGAGAGGCGGACGAACCCTTGCAGTAAAAGTCAAGCAACGACCACCGCCAAAAGCATTGGAACGTCATTTGTCTGTGGAACGCACTTGTCTGTGATGCCCTTCAGAAATCATTGCTACGTGATTTCGATGTGTACTTCTTTTCGTATATATGGACTGTGCTCTACACAACTAAACGGCTCTATTCTCCAAGATTGACGTAGCATTAAATTGACGAAATGACATGCAAGGCCTTTCCCATATCGTCTCTGTGCCAGATGTTATCGGAACGGACCGGTAGAATTTTGCTATGACAACACATCATGGAACCGTTTCGTACGCATACACGACCGAACTGGTTTTGAATGAAGAATAGTAAATAAATACACGAGATTTGAAATGAGTGCATCGTGACGTTATACAATCAGCAAGGGACAGCGAAGCGATGCTCTGAAAAATTCACAACGATAGTAAGAAAAAATGTTTATTTATCGATCTATTAACAACGATTTGTTAATCGAGTTAGGCATGTACGACTAAAATTTTCTTCCGGATAATCCCTATCAAAAACATTTTCGTAACGTGGCCTCCAAGGTGACGTATTGCCGAATTGCAAGACGTAGACGCCAATAAAGCGACAAACCTAACGAACAGATCAGGTGCTCGGCTAGTCGATAGGCAACTCGCTCTAAGTTGTCGTTTCCTATCTGGTTTCATCCGATCCAAGTGTTTTGGATCATAGGAAACGCCGAAGTTCTCCCGTACAAACGCGCCTAAAAGCGGTTACACCTCCTGACATGTAGAAATGGTTGATACGTCGCGCAAGCCGTGGAGATCTGCGTGTTTTTGGAATATACGCGCCTGCTTCTCCGTGATTATGTACGTGAGTCTGAAAGCTGATGGTCACCGCAAGAAAAAAGCCGTGCAATAGAAGACACGGCATCGACATAAAACTCTTCATATGAACCCCTTCTCGCCCCTCCTGCGCAGATAAAGTGTCAACGGAAGCATGGCACCTAAACAGAAGAAGCAGGTTTAATAAAGATGCCATCATCATCCGACGTGCGCCACCTATTTAGAAGGCGTTTAGATGCGCCGGTCAATCTCACGCCAGGAGGAGTTTTTCTAGGTAGGTAGCCTTTAAGACATGTTTCATTAGGAACCTCAGAATTCCCACGAGCGATCGTTGACATAATCTAGCAGTGCACATGCTCCACGGGGAAACCAACCAAGCGTATACCAGGCGCCTACGGATGGCACCGGGTTTCTCGACACGATAGGGTCTCCAGCTCAAGTCTCGCTGGACACATAAGTTTCGCATATAAGTTCCCCTTTCAGGATTAGTAGTTTCCTTAGACGGAAAGCAGTGACATTCACTTGTTAAAGGAGCTCGACGATGCCACACCACACCATAGCAACAACAGTTGCACGCCTGGAAAAGAGCGAAGCGCGGCGAAAATAATCTCACAGGGTTGGCTGCATAATGGTAGACAACGAACAACATGAACCTGGCGCGGCGAACATTCCGGGCTAGAGAGAAATCCGAGCTAGAATTTTGCATAACGTATACTTGAGTCTTGTACTAAGCGAAGCGGTAGAGTTACGGTGGCTGGCTGCTACCGTAGGGAATAAACACTTCTTGTTGTGTAGTGGTTGTCGAGCGCTGGATTATGCTGATCAGCGTCTCTAGTTTACTGGGCGTCGTGATTCGGTGTGTTGCCAGGGTGTAATATGAATGTCGTTTAATAAATTATTAAGACAACACACAGTGTATCGAAGATATTTGGCTTTTATTCTAAACGGCAATGAGGTAGGTACCTGCGACGTGTGGCGGTCGAAGCATCCGACCAAAACACCACGTACTTGTTGGACTCTTGAAAAAGCAAATAACAAAAGCGCTTCTTGACAGCTGAATGCTCCGTTTTATTAGACAATCACCCAGCAGCTCTACTGCAGCGTTCCGCCATCGGTAAAAAGGTATCAGTGAAAAAATTTCAGCTGCAAGTGTCGTTACGTTGTTTTTGAGTCATCCTGTATGGACGCGTGCGGTGGGGCTCGAATCCACGTAGCCATGTCGACATTCCACACGCGTAGGATCCCCGTGTGTGTGTGTGTGTGTAACGTAACGAAAAGAGAACGCTTTAGGACGCCGTGCAACACGAATCCTGTGCGCTAATGTAATTGTTATGGGTCTGCTATATGAACTGCATTTCGAAACATCAAGAAAAGACGAGCAAAAAAGCAGGAAAAGCTAGAATGCCCTACGCAGCGACAATGGGGAGATTCGTTTAATGACACGCCTCAGAGCTCCCGAAGGGGTGGTCCCGTCTCCCCATGCCGAGAATCCTCCCGCTGGCCCGCACTGAGAGTCAGGCCAAACAGGCCTTGAATACGGATGGCAGCGACAGAAGGCCAGGACAACGAACGGCTAGAGAACAAGCGCGAGGGGGGGCTTAAAGATTTAAATAAACGCGAATGCCCTACGGCCGTCTCGAAGCCTTTATAGAGAAAGGGAAAAAAGATAACGAAGAAACGTCACTAGAACTCGCTAGAGGCAGTGCAATGGCGAAAGCAGGAGCCCATGAACGAAAAAGACTGGAGCGGAGCGCCTATCTGGTGAGGCGGAGAGCGAACCTCGGGCGCGGGAGAAATCAAACGCGCGTCCACAACCATATGTGAGCGAGCGTCTGCGTGCCCGTCTACATGGCATAAGGTGTGATTGAAGTTTTAAATTGGATTTGTTAGTGCCTACATGTTTGCTCACGGCCGGATGCGATCCTCGGATTCTTTCGGCTTTTGTTATGATGCACTCAGCCGCCGACGGCGCCGAGGGACGGGGTGGACAGAGCAAACAGCGAAGGACGACCTCTGTTCTCCCTCGATGTCCAAAGATGTCCAACATTGGCGCGGATTTGAGAGCGACACAAGATCTGTAGGACAGGTTTCGTATAAATACAGCACACGAACGCGCCGGGGGGTGCTGGCAGAGTTCGAGCTCGTGAGTTCGCAACCTCGCGCGCTGTAGCGCCAACCGCGGTTCGGGTTTACGGGGGGGGAGCGTTGTACCAGGACCGGTAGCTTGGGCAGACTGATCTGAGGCTCTTCATCGGGCGCCACCGAGAGCCACCGCAGTTCACCGGGCCGAAGCTGGCATATTGCTTGTTCGTGAGCCCAATAACTGGGAAATTGCCAGCCAGAGACTGGGTACACGATTGAGATGTGGCCGACATCACCCACCACGCCATTGTACAGATTTGTCGGAGCAAGGCCGGGTAAGTTGGACTGATTACCTTGGCCTGCACACGGGGGCGGAACGGCTGACCTCCCAGGAGACCGGGAACGGCCAAGTCTGATCAGCTCAAAGGAGGGAGACATCCTGGGGCGAATCTTGCTACACCGAAACGTGTTCCCGACAAACTTCGAAGCAATAAGGCGGCACTTTGGCTTGTCATGGCGCGAAATAGCTCACGCTCAATCAAATAACGATGCCACGGAGTCCGGCCGGGCTGGCAGAATTTGCGCGGTGTGCCGTGTAGAAACTAATTCACACATGATCGTCGCAAATAGAGTCAGCTCAGCAACGGTATGAATATTTCGTTAGGCTTCGACCGACTTGTTGGCATCACGATAGCACGTCGCCACGTTCGCGCAACTCGCCGAGAGACGTTTCAGCCGCTTCCAACGGTCTGGCGGGTCGATAAAGCTGAAAACGGACGACGTCTACCGTCCCTCGCGTCGCTCCGTACGAAAACGTAGCAAGCACAAATTAGAGCTGGGAAAATTTCATGTCTTCGTGCAACTTTGCTCACATGCAAAGGCATGCAAACAGAACAACAGCAACAGTTATCAAGTTTGTTGGCGAAAAATCATACGGAACAGTTTCCGCGTCGGCAAGGAAGTCAGGGTTCGACGAAGTACTTCAGCCTATTCTGCCACGACAGACGCACCATTACGCGTTGCACTTCTGCACATTGCAACGATCTACCTGCTCGCCATGTAATGGGCCAATGTGGCTTCATCCACGATGAGGATAATGCTGATGCCGGCGACTTCGAACCGTTCAGATTCCAGTTCGAGTCGCCCAGATCACGTTCGCTCGATGACGGTATTACAGACTAGCGAATTTGTCGAGCGAATTGCCTACCCTGTATCACCTGTAAAAAAGGCTGAATCAGTTTTCATTCATTTAGTTATGCATCCTTTCTCCCTGCCAAACAAACTTCTGGCTGAGAGATTCGTATTTGCTTGGCGAAACTTGAAATTGATAAGTTATATAGTTTCGAAGCTGGAGAAGGCGAGCAACATTTATGAAAGACACACGCCTACCAGACCGTAGCTTCCTCGAGAACAGGCTCAACTCGCGAAGCACACACGCACACACGCACGACGGTAAACAGCTCTAACAGCATCTTCCGTACTTGTACTCTGCAAAAAAAAAAAAACAACAACAACAACAACTACTAACGTTGGTTTTTTCGCTGCAGGTATAACCTGAACGAATGAGCATATTATTCGAGTGACGACGACACCCCCCTCCTTGGGGGTGTTTCAGCCATGCCAGCGAAAATGGCCGCAGTTTTCTGTCGTCGTAGAAAACGAGTTCCGTCACGAGGCACGAGGAGTCACATCGCCGAGTTCGGCGCATGTTCATGTTCGGATAGATCCACAACTGAGAGATTGCCACTCGTATCGCTGAAGCCTAGTCGTAGACATGTAGCATTTATTAGCGAGTAATCTAGATTCAGCATTTATTAGTGGCAGCTTCGTACTCTCTTCTGCTTCGGTTTTCACATCTGCTCGACAACTGGCACATGCGTGTGCCGATTATAGAGGGAGAGCTGCTACGGTCAAGACGATAAATCATGCGAAAGGGAAGCGCAGCGCTTGAGCGACTCAGCTTGCGCGTGGACACGGCGGCCAAGTGAACTGATCAACTCGATATTCGTTGTGGTCTCGCACGTATTTCCATGGAGCGACGCGTGCGCGAGAGAAGGTGAGCTCAGGATAGTGAAGGACGCCCTACGGAGACGAGGAAAGGAGACGATGAGACTTCGGGTGCGAGTGAACTGGCATCGTGGTGGCAGCGGAGGTGGCCTTGATCGGCCTAAACGGAAGCGGTAACGCATCTCATAGCGGCCAGTCGCTACGTGCTGGGCATTCCATCCGCAGGCTCACTGAACCTCGAGGGCCTCTACGCGGCGGCGGCGGCGGCGGCGTAGGCCTCTCTTCCCAGCCCTCATATTTCCCTCGTGACCTGAAGGGCCTGTATTACCCCCTCGTTCCCAGCCCACAAAAACAGCGCGCAGGCCCCAGCTCTTCTCGTTGCCCTACTGCCGTATTCGCTATACTTCGCTGTTCCTCTTCGTCCGCATATTCGGCGAGAGCAATGTCCGTAAAAGCGTCGTTCCCAGCTCGTTATCAGCCCTATACGACCACCGAAGAAGTAGTGGTCTCTGCTATTGCTTCTGCAGCAGCCACTGGCACTGATTTGATGCATCACCGCCATTACCGGAGCTCTCCTCCGTTTTGTTGCTCCCCCCGCCGCCGCCGCCGCCGCCGCCGTCACGCTCGCCTCGCCGAACTCCGTCTCGGATGGCCGGAGCGTCCTTCGCGTTTACCCTCGCTGCCGTCGGCCCCCCCCATCGACACCCGTACGTAGTCCGTTTTACGCCCGTTGCTCAATCCCCGACGCGCGTCCTTGATGTGCCCTCAGCGAGTTTCTCACCACATCCTCCAGCTCCCGTCGTAGTAGTAGTAGTAGTAGTAGCCGATGGTGCAGCTGCGAATCATTTATTCCGCGGACAACGCCGCGAGTGGCGATAAACCGCGGAAACCGACAGCCGCCCCTGACGGCCGTTGGTTTGCTAACAAATAGCTCCTAGCATAACTGTGCGGAAACAACTGCTAAAATACAACGCGAGACAACCGCCAGCCGCTGCCCCCCGATTTCCAGCCGGTTAATGTAATTCGGTGCTTGCTGTGTGTACGGCGGACAGCAACAATACGCCGAGCGGCAACGTCGAGCGGCAACGTCGAGCGGCAACGTCAACACCGATAACACGAACGACATGTAGTCGCGCGGACGCTACACAGGTTATGAGACGGCCCTATTGTCTACATCACCGCTTCATGAAGCCATGTTGAATAAACAGAGGCACACACACACACACACACAGCTTTGGCATACAGCGTCCATCAAATGTGGATTCGCGTCGGCCGACGTGCGTAGGACGCGTTCGCTTCGCCATTCAACTTTTAGCCGTGCTCGGCCGCCATCTTGTGCGTACACCAACTGCGGACGCGGCCCGCGTGCGTCGTCGGTACATGACGGTTCCGTAGCCGAGATCTGACACGCTCGTGTGACGACGACGTCGTCACGTTCGTCCTGCCACAATTTACCCGAAGAGCGGACGCGTTCGTGAGTGCTGGCGCATGTCGGCGTCACGCAAACTTCTGCATTCATCGTTCGATTGTTGGTGCGCGCTACCAAGAAACAAGCGACCTCTACCTCAGTTGCTTCTATTCGATGATTGCGGAACTCAGACGCCAAACGTTCTTCTTCATCTAGTCAGCGATGATGATGGCGATGATTCAGGCGGGTTTTTCGAATTACGCTCACTAGATTTGTCACCGGCGCGGCGCCTGGATCGCTCGCTCATGAGTGGACGGACGAGGAACGGCGAAATGCTCTAAAATGCAAATGGAGTAGGGAGTGTTTATTTTAGAAAAAATCATCAACGTCTCATCGGAGCTCGATTCGATGTGAGACGAGCTCAGCTCGGAGAAGATCGTCTTTCATGTTGTTCAATGCTGCACTTCCAGCAGTACTACTTGGCGGTCTTCTTCTGTCTATCTTCATCTAATGAAAAAATACTCACTTAAATATGTCGATCGCAAATCTTCCAAGGTCCGTCGGTCCGGGGACCGTCCAGACGTGTAAATAATCACTTCCTCCACGCATTCGAAACGTGGCACACGTTCTGGTGAAAAGTTGCCAAAAAATCCATCCCTATCATCGCGAAATGATCGTGTAGGTCGTCCTCGGGACTCGAACCCCGACAGCTTTGCCCCAGATCTAGCCGTGCCATCCAATCCGAGGCGATCTCTCATCATCATCATCATCGTCGCTCTTGGCGAAAATCGCACACCCGTACGACGTCGACTAGCGATTCTGCAGATACGTCGCTTCCTCAGACTGTAAACGCGTCGACGTCGAATGGCCCCCTGGCGTCAGCGTCTTACGCTCGTGTTTCGCTCAGCTATCGGTAGAGTGCAATCAACACAAACATATTCACTGAGACCCTGAGAATGCCCCGCCGGATCTCGTCCGCTAGCAGAAAACTATTCGGCGCAATGTCGAAGCATTGAGGCCATACGAGCCAGTCGCTGCCGTAGTCGATACGCAAATGCAGGCTGAGAGGTGAAGTCGCTTCTGCGTAGTCGAAGAATGTCCTGTAATTGCCACTGGTTGTCGCAAGTAACGTCGCCACGTCACTTGAACGACAGTCGTTCGCAGGAAAATTCCAGGAATTGCCAACACACCCGGCCAATGGGGGCCGAATTCAAATGGGCGGAAGGCGTGTTTGCGCAATCGTCATCTTCGTTCGGTGTGTGTGTGTGTGTGTGTGTGTGTGTGTGTGACACTCGCGAATGCGAAGCGCGTCATCGGTCATGGGCCACCTCATCTGTGGGCCACTGCCGGTGAAGTCAGAGCGATTTCGGATTGGCTAAATAACTCCAGCCTACTAAACGTTATCTACTGCCAAGGTCGTTGAAGGCACTGCCGCCGACGGTAGGAACCTGGCCCTGACTTCATCGCCTCTAATGGCGAAGTCGCATCGCTCTGAAACGCAGCCGTCGTCGGTGTTCGACTACCCCCGTCGCGCCTTCATCACATGGTAATGAGCAGAAAAATGCAGAGAAACTCTTCCGACTGATTTTTTCCGCATCGTCGATACGAGCCACGAGTCGTCGACGTCCTAGAACAGTCGAAAAGTTGATGTCGTCGCGTTTCGAACGGTCGCCGCGTGGTGGCTATTTATGTTCAGTGCACGACATAACCTGACGCCGTCCTCTGGTGCACATCTTCACACTGTGCAACAGGACCGCGGCGTCAGCCATCAGTTGCGAGGAATCTTCGACCTCGGCGGTGGCGGCGGCGTCTTCACTCGTCCCCAAATCTTCCAGCAGCAGCAGCAGCAGCGTTATCACAAGTCGACTCATTTGAACTTTTATCGATACGAGGCCTATCGCAGGCCTCGTCCCACAGGGCGGCGCCACGATGACGCCCGTCCGTCCGCCCGGCCGGCCGGTGACGTTCAACGCTTCCATGTCGACGTTATACTTCCGAACGTCATCGGCCTCGCCGGCCATGTTTGTGTCGCTCGCTCGCTCGCAGCCTCGATGGCCGTGTCGCGAGCACGCATTCGACCTCGTGAAGAACGCGTATATTGATGTCAGTGTGCCGTTAGTAGAAAATCGGCTTTCGTCGTCGTCGTCCCCCCCTTCCCGATGACTATCGTAGATAAACGCGCATGCGGACGCGCGTCAAACGCATAGAAAATCCTCGTATTTTTGGCGCAAAACGAAATCCTGAAAAATGCTCACTCGTTTAATTTTGAGCGCTAATCAGGTGATCAGGACAGTGGCCGTTGACGACGAAAAGGCTACAGCGATAGGCGAATTCGCTTAGCGCGTTCAGTGACGTTCGCGGCGTCGTCGTCGTTTGCGACTCGGCGGTCATGAGATTTGAGAAGAAAATACAGTTAATTGATGTCTGCACGGCCAAAATGAACTCCTTGGAGCTGTCCTTGTTGGCATTTCACCGTCTTCCTGGAGCGGCGCGTCTTCCTGGATAGACGCTTCGGCCTGCTTGCGGGACCCTTGTGAAAGCAACTTCATCTTATTCCAGTCTTCCTGCGCGATCGGCTAGCTAATTTCCTCCATGTTT
>MNPL01015974.1:5049-19836 GCA_002081605.1 Tropilaelaps mercedesae | reverse complement strand
TATATATATATATATATATATATATAGAAAGCGAGAAGGAAACCAAAAAAACAGGTGATTCCGCAAGCAAACCAGGCCTGATGTATAAGTTATTTTGTCCGTGCGACGACTCCAATTAATCAAAGTCTTATCTCCGTGTTTGCTAATTGTCATGAACGTTATGACAAATCATGTGAGGGCTATACTGTCGGGCCGCAATCTTGGACGGCGACCGGTGACTGAGTAGATATCCACCGGATCGAATTTGTTTCTCGAGAAACTATCAATTTGTCTTAAGGTGTCGATCGTGAGGGCACAGCGCCCTTGAACGTCACATGCGGCCTGACGCCCCGGTGCGCCTTACAATAACGCCACCTACAAGAGTAGATTGTGGATAGGCTTACAGAGAGGGAGTTTCGTCAGGTTCGACCTAAAAAAACTCTTACAGCCAGGGTCCGTACGCTAAGCGTTCGCTGAGACAATTGACAACCTTCACTGAACGGGCTATGAAACATTGACCGACTCATTTCCGCCCACAGAGATATTTCCCGTTAAGTTTATTAAAGTAGCTTGATCACCGAGGATGTTCACCGATTCGATGAGGCGAGTCCGTTCACAGAAGGGACTGTCGACACAATCAAAACCTCAAAACGAACCGCTCTGTTTGGCGACACCAGCGGACCCCTATCGACCTTCAGATGGATAAAAGAACCCAGCCACAGAACTAAACCCGGGCCGAAAAAGACATGGCAGGATCTATTCCGTACAGGAATATACCGGCTTGGAAACGTCATCAGAGCGCCGGCCACTTGCGTTAAGTAGACGAAGTCTGTAAGGGAAATCTAACAAAAATTCGTCAACTATCTAGAGAGCGTTAGCGACTCCGCTAAACATGATTTCGATGTGATCCATACATTTCCTTAGGACCACCTTAGGCTGATTTAGTCTTCCGCAACTTTGCAAGCGCCGTCAGACGTTTCACTCTGTTGGCTGACATTCTCTGCGATGTCATTTAGGGATGAAGTGAACGCTGCAACAGTCACTATAAAACAATTTCGATGAGACATACGTCGAGCAACCAACCTGTGAAAAAGCTCAGGCAATACTGCCAATTCAACTGAAGTGCAAAGCACTGAAGCTACATTTAATTAGTCTGGCAGATCACCGTTCACGATCACCATCCGACGAGCCAACTTCAATGGTTAGACGTTTTTAGGGTAGCCGCATTGCTCACAATTAACGCAGCAATACAAAAACGACCGGATTGGCCATAGCTATGTGCCATTCCGACGCTGATATCAGGCCTGAAAACAGGCCAACGGTCGGTAGTCTTGTATCGACAAGGGACATGCGCCGGTCAGCTTAACCGAACAATGTCAGATACGATCCGAAGACATTAGGGCAGATGTCAGTGTTCCATCGGTGGTACGCCTGTTTTTCGGAGTACCTTCGTAGTCGACTAGCCTTGTTATAGCAGTTTAGGCAGCAATTTCGATAGGTTCCGTCAAATACCATTCAGAGCTGTTACATCGCCATGGCCCTCAGCTCTTGAATGAGCTTTTTTGACCGATCAAGAAAATAACACCCTGGGTTAAATAATGCCTGGGGTTATCATGAGGTTGAAGACTTGGTTTGACATATTTATTCTACAAGAAGACATAATTATTTCAAACAATTCCAGAGTTTACAGACATCTAAAACACCACTACCAATATAGCAGGCATTGACGGTAGATTCCACAGAAACGCGAGTTGTACAAAAGGCAGGAAATTTAATATAAACAACAGCTTTTTGATGTGCAAGCAAATTACAACGACTTCCACAAATGTTATATATAATAATTTGAATAAAAACACATAACTTACATCATATAATACTTTATTCGTTATTTTCGTTTGTACATATACACGCATTTTTATTACCTTTTTTCGTTTTACGCATCTAATAAGATTTAGTTGTATGGTGATTCCTGCCTGAACTTCTTCGAGTTCTCTTTTCCGTCACCTTAACACCAGCGCACTCCTAATAACATTCGTCTACCGCTTCGCCTACATTTTCCTCTAGCCGTCGTTCCGGTGAACTGCTTTAGTCTACCTTTGTCGGCTGCTTCCGGTACTTCTTTCCTCTTCAGAACTTCTCGTACGTTGTTCTCCAAACGCCTCCCCGCCCAGCCGTCGCTTACGGGCGTGGCCGCCGTCCGCGGCGTTTTGCAACGTACGAAAACCGTTTTTGGCACACTTAAACTCCTCGTAAGCACCCCATCATTACGATCTCGTATCGTCTTCATTGCCTTCACTAGCACCCGTATAATTAACTCGCTCGTTTGAGTGGCCATCAGCGCTCAGGGACTCCCCTCCAGTCTGTCGTCACCTGTTGCCCCCTACCGCTATATTGCCTGCTCACAGTTAAAAATCGTCAACAAGGGAGGGCGGGGTGGGGCGAACTGGCAACAACAACAACGTCGCAGGCAGTTCGCTCCAAGAAACTTATCAAACGCTCACAGGCATTATACCCTTTTTTGAGTCCATTGCGGAAGGTTTTCCCTTCCCTCCAAGGGACCCCAACCGCATAGAACCCTTCGGCTTGACTCCCATGTTCATCCCGTCTTCTTAATGTTACAGTTTCCAACGAATCCACCGGTATGTTTCTTTGTGTTCTGTTCCCCATTCCAGCCGACGAAGGTTTAGCCCCTTATCGCGCTTGCAGCCTTATAAGATTTGCTCAGCTCAAGGTGCCCTTTTGCGGTGCGTCCCTGCTGTTCGACGTCGCGATACCCATGCTTGACGGTTATATCCTCATTTGCAGAGAGAAATAAGTAGGACCGTGCCGCAGGATGCCCACAGGCACAAATACACGAGTAGCGTGTGTGTTTTTATGTGTTAAATTAAAAATGTATGTGTGTGTGTGTGTGTGTGTGTTGTGTGTATGTGTGTAGGACACATAGGACGGTTGTGTGGTAAGGGAAAGCGAGGTAGCACCGCCTCGTTGCTCTTCCTCTGACCCGTTCTATTGTGAGTTTCGACATACGCTCTTAGTAAACGCTCTGTCTTTCTCCCCGCACTTTTTCTATTCTTCATTCATTGCCAATGTTATCTGCAGCGAATTCAACAACCGACTGCAGGCGTTTCCCCGTTCCCTGACGTTCTGCCCATTCGTTTCGTTTCCCTAGATGACAACATCGTGTCGACGTTCGTTTTTCGCCGTTTTCGTTTTTCTTCAGCGCCTTTCAGAGGTCATTCCGCCCTCGTTTCCGCCCTGAGGCCTACAGGGGCCTATCGATTCAGAAGTGGAAACAGTCCTGCGGAGCTGTTCATAGCGTCGCTCCAAATGGGCCTTTACTCGTCGTCGTACTTCACCCCCCCGCGCTCCTCTGAACTCTGATCTTCGTACTGGTATTGAGCCTGATTGTTCGATGCAGCAGCCGAACGGTAGTACGGGTTCTGGCCGGTGGCCTGTTGCTGACCCCCACGATACTGGGCGTAGGGATCGTATGCCTGAGCTGGTTGGGCCTGAGTGGCGGGTTGGGCCTGGAACGGAACCAA
This sequence comes from Tropilaelaps mercedesae, assembly GCA_002081605.1. Lineage (NCBI taxonomy): Eukaryota > Metazoa > Arthropoda > Arachnida > Mesostigmata > Laelapidae > Tropilaelaps > Tropilaelaps mercedesae. The sequence goes on along the minus strand of MNPL01015974.1, from coordinate 16,315 downwards.
CAGATAATTCAACATAGGGATAAGTACTTTGGAAAAACGGAATGTTTATAGAAGTACACAGACAACAATGGCAACACGTGCTGAAGCTCTACTGAGACGATTTCATAGTCCGGATGGATGTGAGTACAGACACTTAACTTTATTGTGTACACGAGAAAAATGTTAACACAGACAGCTTTTAGTAGGCCCCACAAAACACTGCCCAACTCCGCCATCTAGGCTGGACACATCCACTGGCCTAAACGTAGCCAGGGACCAGGCCATGACCTGAACTCTGGTCGGATGAATCCATCCGTTGTTTATTCGACGGAAACGCTAGCCAAGGAAAGTTCACATCGAAAGAGCCTGGCCTGGAAGGGAGGAGGCTCTTGCAAGTTCTGTGCGAACTGCGTGGCCTCGAGTTGGCTGTGCTTGTCCTACGCTAACCATCATCGCCGGATGATTTGGCGAAAACGTTTAACGCGCGAACGCGTCGCCCCGCAAGCTCGACTGTAGGTCGCTGTCCCCCCCGTACAATTGGCCGCCAATTGGTGTTTACGTCGGAACGTGACACCAAAGAATTCTATCGTTTCTCGTCAGTTAGAACCATGGCACGGCTCACGCGTTGTGCAAATAAGCGTCCGACCTTGGCTATCGGACCAAATCGATTATGACCACAAAAGAATGTTTGGACGCCAATCGACATGAGTGAACGCCAGCGGACCAACAGCTCCATAGTAAAATCGCTAATACTCAACTCGCGTTATAGTTCTCAGCCTTCGCCGATCCGAAAACCCGATATCGACATCGGTCTGCGAGGTGGAAAACCTATCCTCCACCTTTCCTCCCGTCCGTGCGAAGAAAAAACGTCTCGTCTTCGAATCGAATGAGAAAATTGGTTCAACTTACTCTTACCTGACGATACGTCACCCCAGCGGGGGTGGCTTGGCGGTAGGCGGACGCTGACTGGGCGGCGGGGGTCTGTCTGTACGCCGGCTGGGCAGCTGTCTGGCGGTAGGTCACCGCTGCAGGGGCGGCAGAACGGGGACGAACGGCCGGACGTTGTCGGGGCGCCGGCTCCTCCTCGTATTGTTGGACGAAGGCGGGACTGCGCGGCGCTGGCGCCTGCAGGGGCGCCGGGGGTATGGGGTCACCGACGACGAATCCTTCGGGATAGTAGCGGTCGGCGTAGAGGATCGTGTTATTCGGTCCGCGCTGTTCCAGTTCCTTGTTGAGATAGTCGTTGACGAAGTAGTATTTCTCCGACGAGCCGCAGATGTCTTGATCGGCCGGAACGCAGTTCAGATGCACCTGATGGAAGACTGTGCCCTCGGCGCACATGAACGAGTTCCTCGCCCCGCCGATGCAGTAGTGGAAAGCCTTACACTCGACGGTAGTATCAGCGTAGTAGCCGTCCTTTTTGCCATCGCACTTGAATGTCGATCGTTCGAGGAGGAGCTCGAGGGGCGAGGGCTTAGACTCCTCCTCTTCTTCTTCCTCCTGGGAGGTCTGGACGACGGTCTTGCGTGACGGGGCCTGGCGGCTGGCGGCCGTAGACCGACGGGCCGGCTGCGTCTGTACCTGTTGCTGATAATCATACGGAGAGTACTGCTGCTGGCTTTGCTGGTACTGCGAGGCGGGCTGCTGCTGCTGCTGCTGGTACTGGGACTGAGCGTAACGCGTTGACTGGGTCTGGACCTGCTGCGCTTGCTGGGCCTGCGCGGGATAGTATTGCTGCTGGGTCTGCCGCTTTTGCTGTACCCGTGCGACGATAACCAGAAGAAACACAAAAATAAACACATTTGCGCGAAATGAAGCGACGATACGAAACGCTGACGAAGCGGTTCGGTTAGTGGGACTATGTACCACAATCGAGGAAAGCGGAAAACTACTCTGTTATGTCGCCAGGATCAAGATGCGCACGCGTGCGCGAGCACGGCTTTCGCGTACTCACATATGCGGCTCACATACGGGGCAAGAAGAGTAGCAAAAGGAGAGAGACACTTGAATGTTATTCGAAACACACCGATCGGCCATAGCGGCCAATGGAGAACAAATGCATCGTATGGTTCTGAACGGAACACAGCGTCGTTCTGTTTAGCGACTCTAAGAATAGCGACGCGATCCTCTGCACTCTAACTGCGTTCGTCAGCTTTGTCGAGATCAAGTCGTGCGTCTCTTGTGTTGGTGCCCAAAACGGCCGTCGAATTGGGCTGGCTAATGATCCTGGACCTAGGGAGAAAGGGCGAAGTCGACGAGGCTTTCTTGATTGTCTGGCGCTCGGAAATGTTTCTCGCCATTTTTACAGGGGGTACCTAATCAGTGATCCGAGCCTCTGCGCGGGAATATGGACGCCTCTGGCGATTCGGTATAGCGGCGACTCAACCGCGATAGATAGCGAAATAAATACGTACCCTATTTTCGGCGCAGGCGACGCCCGCCAGGGCTACAAGGACTACCAGGGCGAACCTCATCTTCAGGGAAAAGACCGGACGTTGAACGCGATCAACATGTAGGGAAAAAACAGACGAAATTGGATCACATATTAGTGTGGCTGTTTGTGGAGAACCGCGTCGACAACTGTGGAAACATACCTGAGCCGCGTCAGACACTAAATTCGTTGTCGACGTCTTGACCGCAACTTTAACTCACTAAACTTACACCTCAGACGCGCCACTCTACGTTGGACGACTGTGACGCCGCGTGCCCTACGAACAATATTTGTCCAACAACCCTCAGTCTACAAAACAATGTAAAGCGCATTGAATACATTCGAACAACATGTCGATACATGACGATTTCCTGTAATCGTTTTCGTTACGTTTTGAGTGTTTTTGGCACGAAAGTCGCCACGAGTAATCAGTGCGTATCACGTCGACTCGGTTGGGTGAACGACTCCAGTCCGTCCGTTCTAGCGGCAGACGCTTGTACGACGCCTTCGCAGCGTTTCGGCGCGCGCGCGGTAGAACAGCTCGTCAACACGCGACGCGTCACTGTCAGACGACGCAAACGAAAAAAAAAAACCAGTCGTTCTCGCCCCAGATCATCGCCACGTTCACTGTGCGCGTCAAATATGACGAAATTCACTCAGACGTCGGGGCGTCGCGTCACGATTGGTGATTTTCGGTGGTGCAACATCAGCATAGCCGCTGAATGCCATTAGCACTTCATCATCCACCTCACTGACGTTTGTTCTGAGTCAGCCCCCACTTTAAACAATTCTCGACTAGTCCCGAAGCGTCGTTAATCGTCGCTGCTCTAGCGGCTGACTGGTATGAATTTTTTTGTGTCGGATGTTACGATTAGCAGCTAACCAGTAGTTTCCACTGTTGTTATCGTCGGCGACGAAGATCTGTGTTCTCTGGCCGGTTACGCAACGCGCCAATGCGTTGCTGACACCCGACGCGGAACCCGACAGGAGGGTCGGCGGCGTTCCATCTTCATTCCTGTGTGCCCCTTCTATCACTCAAACAACGCCAAGAAACAAACCCTTCAGCATTATATATATATATACATATATATATATATGTATAGAAAAAGTGTTTATATAATGCGCGCGCGCATCCTTCAGTGAAAGGGGAACATGAACGAGGCGGGCAGAGTCTGTGACTAAACATGAAGTGCAACGAGGTAAACACAAACGAACTAAACATTTACGATTTGAAATACGTCGAACTATGATTACAGACGGTGGAGTCGATGCACAGGCAGACTTGGCCGCAACGAAACTGAATCTCAATGGAAGCGGTCACGAATTTGCTCCTTCTATGTCACTATGCACTGTGTTGCTGTGCTTAGTCGTTATAGTTTGTGTTTTGGAAAGTAGCTATCAATTACATTGATCGAACAAATTCATCACCAGTCAGGTTGCGGCACGTCTAGCCCTGCACTATCATTATTGTTACATTTTAGAAATGTGTGTTTTTTTTTTCCATTCACTCCTGACGATAGTCATGGCGTTTCGCAAAGCCAAGTCGGAGCTGTGACTCCGTCGGACCGTTCGCGCACACGCACGCGCGCAGCAAAGTATTCAACGGGCGATATCGCAACAACAACAACAACAACAACAACAACAGCACGCTCCGAACAAACAAGCGCCCCAAACAAAGGCGCCCGCAATTACCCAAAGTCACCGTGTCGCTAAAAATCGCCGATGTTGCGGTTGTCCATATAAATATCGTTATTTATACGGTCCCATACGACGGCCGTGGCGTCCAATGCCATGTGATTATTGTTGTTATATAACATCGACATGTCGCTGCAGTCAACAGTTTGTTGGCGATGATAGCCACGAAGTAAAATCTATGCTTCCGATAATCAAATATTACAGCTCCGAGAAGAATTTCTTCGTTCAGCTCTGCAACGGCTGTGGCCAATTCGCTCGCCAGATAACGAAACGTTTCCGAGCTCGTTGAAAGCGATACGCGTTTTTTCGTTGGGGTTTGTGTTTTTTCGGTTGTGTTTTTTTCGGTTGTGTGAATATTAGGAGTATGGGTGTGGCTGGCTACCGGTCAAAATAAATATGACCACGTCATCCAGATGAACGCGTCCACGTAGCGACTCACGTGATGCATACTCATGCTCGTTATCGTGAGTAAATAAAGTGTAATGACATATCCGAATCACGTGTATTCTAAGTGTGCGTGCGTGCGTGCACGTGCGTGTTTGTTCGGTAAAGCAAAATCATCCGTCACAGCGACTGAGAGCGGGGAACTGAAATCGAAACAAGCAAAACAAATAAGAACAGATAACGAAAGTGCCTCAGAGTCGAGGAGTGGCGCGACACGGCCATCTGTACGTGAATAAACACGTTTTCATGTGCCGATATCTCTACGTGTCGACGCATATGTCGACAAATAGCAGCGGATTTCTGCGTGACTACTCGCTCATTAACAGGCCGCTCACCATAGCTACTAGGTCCAGGCGTTTCGCCTCGATACGTCAATAAAACGTACGAGCTCCGCGTCGACGCTGCCGAGCCTATCGCTGATACGGCGATAAGTATACGGCTGTAAATAAACGGAGGCTGTGCCACGAAAAAGAAACAATAAATAGCTGCACCGACAGTGACGTTAGGCAGACCTAACGAAAGAGATTCGATTTAAAGAATGGTTATGGCTGCCAATACTCCTTGAGCGATCCTTGTTGGGCCATTCGCGATGGGCCAAACGTCGTTACCGACTCTTTGCGACGCTGAAAACGTTAATCATCAAGTTGATATTACGAATGTACCTGCGGACAGCCACTCAGCTAAATGTCTGCAACTGACATGTTCGGGTCCATTTTTCTAAGCTCTGAAAATTAGGAGAAGATGAGCGAAGAACATTAGGAACGCGTTGGCAGCGATGGAACGCGATGTGTTCGTAGGTGACGACGAATTTGCTAGAGCGATGACGGAAATATCGGCTCGTTTGTCGTTTGCCTTTGCGAGCCTGTCAAATATTTTGCGTATTCCTTTATTCGTCAGATCCGGGGGTCAGTTAAGCTTCCCGTTTAGCCGTGGTAGACGCTCTGATCAAGCTATAACGATTTAGACGCACTGTTGAACAACGCTGACGACAATTTTAGATACGCAACTAAACGCGTTGTTGAATCGATCGTGCGATTATCTACTTCGGTTGTTACTTCGAACGAAACTGCTCCCGCAGTTATTTCATCTCCAGTGCACAATTTCTCCCGTCGTTGTCAGTGAACCCCACCCCAGCATCAAAGCGACTTCCCGTCTGACCTTCCGATTCCGTCATGTTTTTTCTGCAAGCTGAAGTCACCGCAACTTGTTCTGTCGACCACCTTCCTTCGAAACTGTGCAGACGTGACGCGATCGTTACTCTTCTGCCACTAGTGGGGGTCGGTCACGACCCCCGACGACCTGACGAGTCCGTTCACGGTCCTGCGAACCGGTCGACAACCACCGCCAAAAATACCCGAACCGGTAGCCAGACTGAGCCCGTACGCGCCTCCGTCGACTTCGCAGCTCGCCGGGGCCATATTTGTGCGCAACAGTTCCACATGAACGACTTGACCACGACATCGGATGAGGGCCTCGCTAGGCGGACATGTGGTTGCGGCATTCGTGCGCCAGTGTTAATCGGCGGACCGACCGGCGCTGATCGGGTGACCTTCGGCCATCTTGGCCTCGCCTTGGTGGCCGCGCCCCACCGAAGTGTTACCGGAATATTTCCACCAGCCGAACACGACACAGATTGGCTATAGCGATACTTGCGCTTGCTCCGGAACAGGACGGCCGCGATGGTCAGCTGGACGAAAATGCGAGGAGGAGGCCTTCTCCCCTTTCCACTCGCTCGGAACACAGAAGATATTTTTTTTCACTGGATCTGTAGCCGTGTCACGAAACCTCATCGGTCATTGGGGTGTCGACATGGGTCTCGAATCGGCATTTCTGTCTAACTGACTTGTTCTCCTGGCAGATCTGAAGGCGTCTGATCAGATGAAATCGGCTCGGTTTTCCGCTCGGTGGAGCTGAAGACCCAATGTTGGCTGATGCGTCATCGGACGTACGATGTTGACGCGTTTGGAAAAAATATGATTTAGCCGAATTCATGTAAATGCAGATGAAAACACAGGGACACGCTGCTAGCGTCGGCTAATCGATTCCGTTTTCTAGGATGGGCACTTCATGCGTCAGCTTCCGCGTATTTATCCCCGTGTCAGATCCGAGCAGAGCGTTACCATCGGTGGTCGATAACGAGAAGTTAGGAAAAACAAAGAAGCATTCAGGACGACCGCTGACTGGAAGGGGTTCGCAAGGAGTTCGCGACACGTGGTTGAATTTTTCACGTTATTCGCCTTCAAGTGTGCCATTTCGACCTCAAATGCGCCATCAGCTCAAATGCGTTTCGCGTTTTTCCGTCGCCGAAACCGTTGAGTGACGAAAACTGCACTGCAGAGGTTCAACATCGACATGCCAGCTCGGACGTGTTGATCATGACCGGTAGTCGTGAAGAAGTGATAAACTACGCCTTTGTTACTGTGTCAACGCAACGCACGCGGGTGGTGACTCACGAGACACCTCATTAAGGACGGAGAAGGTGCATAACCGAAGTACAGTTCAGGTCGATGTTACCAGGTCGACAATCCCCTTAGGACGATTCACTGCGAGGATATATCCAAACCTCGTAACTAACCTACGTCGATCGACACGCTCGCATCAAGCGACACACGACCTTTGCGCATGTACGCGGCGAAGGGAAGAGCAAATGGCAGCCACCTCTTCAGTCTTCCCGCTGCTGTTGCCTGCTGAAGAAGTTCTTCAATGTTATTCTCTCTCTCTCTCTTGATCTAGCTAAATCTTTCTAGTCGTTCGTACAAACTTACCACTCCACCGCGCAACCCACACGAAGACTAGCGACAAGCTAATAGTATGGATTATGACTAATCTTCTCGGCTAGTTTGGTGTGTGTGTTTGTGTGTGTGTGTGTGTGTGTGTGTGTGTGTGTGTGTGCCTACTGGACAAGAAGCAGGCGCTAGCTTACGACCTCATCTGCCTGGGCTACGAGCGGGTTGCCCCTAAATTGGGTCGCTGGGGGGCGAACCGCAAGCGTGAGTCCGAAAATCGCCCCGGAACCGTTTGGATGTGACATAGGTGCCGGCCATCTTCCATTCCGACAGGGCGAACGACCTAACTTACTTGTTTTAGCCTTTTCGCCTTCTGGCGGCTCCGCGCCATCACCTGAGCGACGCCCGATGAAGCGCCGATGCCCAGCTGGACGCGAGGGAGCACCACGGATGGATCTTCCCGGTCTGGCTAGGTTCCGACGCGTGCCAAGAAGAAGACGCGGCGATGAGAGATTACGACGAACAATCAGATCTGACCCTGAGTTCGTTTGAGGAGGAGGAGGAGGGAGGTAGACGGCTGACCGTGCTAAACGTACGTCGAAAGCCTTTTTCTAGGACGCATACCTAGTCGCGTTGCCCTGACCCACACGACGTTGAAGGTCGAAAACAGGCCATGAGATAGAAACGCATTCGGTCTAGCATTGGCCCCACTATGGACAGGTGTTATTCGCGGCTGTTCACCGTTTCACCAACGAACGAGAGCTGTGCATGACTTCACCGAAGGGCGGAGTCAAACACTTCACAACACGATTGTACTATACATTACATATATACATATATATATATATATATATACATATATATCTACAAAAGGTAATACTGTAGGTTGGTTCGGTAGCAGAATGCAGCGAAATGGCTTTATGGCAAGAGACGAAATGTGTCGTACGGCGAAGGTCACCACTACAATACGAATATATGGTCACTGTTTCGATGATCTCGTCGCGCATATTCAACTATGGCCAACGTTGGCCAACAAATGGCTCACTCGCTCTAAATCTACTTGGCTTTAGCACGGGACGTTCGTTCTTCGACTGTGCGTTTAGCGACGAACGCCTATCGCTAACTACTGGCGCTCAACCCGGCTAGACTCGTCGGATCGACGCCCTCGTGTCGCGCTCCCTGAGTCGCGCGCGTTCTACTACTGACCAGCTAACGGAACAGCATTTACTGAACTGCCACGATCGTCATAAACAACACGGACACATCGTCTAGTCGCCAGGCACAAACTGCACCAAGACACGACGCAGCCATTTTGCCGCGGAAGCCCCCGTACGGCAAAAACATCCGCCCCAATGACACTGACGGCAGACGCGTTCGCCGATAGAAGAATTCTGCGGCGGGATAGTCTCGTGCACCGTCGCGCACGTTCTTAGGGCCTCGAGCAACGTTTTCACACGTGCGCGCGCACACACACACACGATGGCCCTATTGTTGTTAGTCGTTCTCTAACCAGTCCCCCTGGTCCGGCCACCTCCGAGGACTCTGACAGCCTTCCGAGACGGGGCTTCCGAGGGGTGCCAGCCGCCTCCCCGCGTCTCGCCGGACAGAGGGGGGGAGTACGTGCACACATTCACGTTCGTGTCACTTGAACAGTCGTGTAACATCCATCGAGTTGGCCTACCTTGACGGGTGTCTGTCTGGTGGCGGCGTATCCTGAGAACAACCTGTATTCTTCTTCGACTGCGGGGCAAACGCTTGCTGCACCGTTTAAATAATGCCCCACGGCTCTCTTGCCCCTTCGCGGCTTTCTGAGGCGAGCGCCGAACACAAGACCGAAAGAAGACTGGACGATGAGGAGGACGAAGACAGCAAGGGGGGGGGAGGGGGAGGGGGGCAAAGACCGGCTTCAGCAGTTGGCCACCGCGGGGCTTCGGAGTAGTAGCTGGCGTTTGTTAGACGACGCCGCCAGGCCGCCGGGCTACCAGCGCCGGGCAAACGCAGCGTCTATCGCTCCGCTCATAGATCAGATGGGAGACGAAACTTCTCGTTCAGTCTGTTGGCAGTTCACCAGCACTCGTACGAGCGACGCTCCCGAAGCTCCAATGCCGACGGACGCGTATCCATCGGCTCAGCCTGGCCCAGGCGGCCACGGCGAGCCACTTTTTCCCGTGTCCACTGCGGTGCTTCCAGACTTGGTGTACGTGTACCTCTCTTTCGCGCGCGCGCTTTCTCTATACGAACGGCAGAGAACTCGGTAGCGTCCGCGAACCGCATGCGTCGGACGTGAGCCACCGGTGACGGACGAATCGAACCGCAAACGATGCCCAACGAAGGAAGCTGGTAACGTTAACGGAGTGACGAGGTCCTAGATGACCCTGTCAGGACAAGATGTCCTCCTCCTCCTCCTCCTACACGTGCTGAGAGTCTTTGATCGGCTCGGATATGATCAGGAGGGTTGTAATCGTACGACGGACACGAGCAATCGAGACCAGTCGTAGGCAAGGGACGGGTTCGACTGGGCGTGGGAATTCATGAGGAGACGACGCCTGACAGGACGTCCTGTCGCAGGTGGCGACGATGAGGTCGAGAAGATGGTCGTTATGCAGGGTCGAAGTGGGCTACGGCACGAAGACGACACGCGGCTGGGCTCGCCATGAACAGGGCAGTCATCGTGTTTCGCTCGAATTGTGAATTCGAGCAATTGAATTTTGAATGTTCACAACGATACCAGAAGACACTTCGTGTTTATTAGTAGATTCTGTTCCGCCGGCTGTCTACGGCCGCCAAAAAACGCACATTTGGCAGTTCTCTAGAGGGCGACCCCATCCGGGGGACTCCGCACGCGTCTGAACTGTACGGCCCCGCGAAATGCCCTTCGTGTGCGCCGAACAAAGAACTAATGAGACGTATCCGTTTTTTTGAGTACTGCTTCGCAATCATACGGATCGACAGCATCACTATCCTTCTTCAGGAGAAGCGAAGACGTCGGCATCTGCGTTCGTCGAGCAGCGATCCGAGGCCGACGTTGACCGCAGCCGCCAATATCCTACCCCCGACTTCACTTCCGGATAAACAAAAAAGCCCCAATTTGATATACGAACGAGTTGCCTTCCTCTGAGCACACTCGGGTGTTTTTTTTTTTTTTAAACCACTCTTCGCGTTGCGAAGTCAGGAGGGCGCGTCGCGACCGTCCGAGCAACGCTAGGCCATCGAGGCGGAGTGAAATACCGACCCCCACAATCAACTCCGGCCGCCCTGGTGGGAGAGTCCTGCGCCCGTGGGATGAGGCCTAAGCGATGAGAACATTGCCGGGTGACAGCTGACGGGATGGGGCCGTCGGAGCCATGGAACGGCGTCGTTTTTGCAGCGTCACAAACAAAAATATCCCTTCGACATGCTACTAGAGCGTCGGACAGATACACGAGCGTACGCGACGCGTTCACGCAGTGTCGCTCGCAACAGCAGTTTAGACACGTCGATAACGAGTAGAGCAAGGTCGAACGAAAATAGACGGCGATTCGGTTTGTTGTTAGCCGGTTTTTTCTTTTTGGTCTCTGCGCGTCATTTTAATGTCGCCGCATGAATATCGCTTGGGCGTTCTCTAATTGGACGACATAGATTATATACATATATATTTTTTTTTGTTATATATACGAGTGCGCGGCGCCAGCTGCGTTGGAGGCGCCTCTGCTTGCGACAGGGTTTAGTAATCTGAGGCTGAAGCTGAATGGCTCAGCGGCCGGCTCCTCCAGAGGACGAAAATGCGTTCGGAGTCTGCGGGCGTCTCTTGAGCGACTTATCTAAAGCTATGAATTTTTTTTTTTTTTTTTTTGGATAATGCGCATACAAAGCCCGGGCCTGTGTCGATGTTGGTGAAGTCAATGATGCCTTTTGAGAGACTGACGCGATATTAAGGCAATCGTACACTACTCGTCCACAGACGACGGTCCAGGCCCGGGTGAGAAAGACGTCGAGAGGTCCTTCGTCGTTC
>MNPL01015973.1:0-10854 GCA_002081605.1 Tropilaelaps mercedesae | reverse complement strand
CCGCTATGTGGTATAACTTTTACATGGCTCCATTGCCGGCAAAAGCTGTACAACAACTTTGTGACGCCTTGCGTCTGACGAACACAAATGGGAAGGCAACGTTTCTTTTTGGGCCCCGAAATCACAACGAGACGATCTCCATCTGTGCGTTTTGGTGAAATTGAAAAACGCCGCCCACCGTTCGCGCAGCGCATGCGTTCATGCGCGTCCATGCGTGTTGTTTTGTTCGGCGTTGGTGGGATTCGCGGCTGCTCGATTGGCGGCGGCGGCGGCGGCGGCCGCCTGCAGCGAACAAGAACCGCCTGTGTTGGTCCGAAAGCTTCGTCGACGTGTGCGGCACTAACTCAATATCATGTAACAGGCCAGCATCGGACGGGGGTGCCACTCCGAACAATTGAGCAATCGACAGTAACAACAACATCGGCAAGGCGGCCGGCTCCTGCTGGGGAAACCGCTCCCAGTCCTGTGATGGCCTGTGAGACGCGGCGAAATATCAGAGCCCACTACTATCCTGTCATCGTGGACTGCCGCTTACGCAGGATTGGGCGGCCGTCGAATCTCGGACTCCGGATGTGGCCGACCCAGCCATCGTTTCTGTGCTGTATACGCGAAGTCGCATGTACAGGTTGTACAAATTTCTCAGTAGCTGCTTTCGGTGTTTCTGTGTGCGCGTGTTTGCGCGCGTGTGTGTGTGTGTGTGTGTCTATAGTGGGCAACAAGGGAGACTTCCTTAAGCGGGGGCTTTTCCGAAATTAGACAGACCGAATCCCGTCGGTCGCCGCAGGCTAGTGGCCTGTGCACTAACGGAGAGGCACAAGATGTCTCAGTTCGCTCGGAGCAGTGCGCTGGAGTGCAGAACAGCTCAACGGCGGCTTTCCGCCGTTCGCCGGCGCTCTCCCCCATACGCCAAAGGGCTCCAGCCTGTTACAACCAGAAAGTGGCGGCTCTGTTAGAGGGGAGATGGACGCGGGCTTCCAGTTCCCCGAGCTACCAGAGCCGCCCGTCTAGGAAATACCGGCGACGAGCAACATCAGCCGACCAACGAACGATTTTCTGTCTTCCGAAAAGGAAACCAGTGGAGAGACAGCTAAACAAGATTCGCACAGAACGTTGAGACGCTGGCAGGCAGCGTCGAACGCTCGGGACAGGAGACTTGAAACGGGCGAGCACGGAAACGCGAACAAAGCAAGGAGAGAAACATAGAACAGAGTGGGCGAGACAAAAAAAAAAGCGAGAAAGAAAAAGAGAGATAAAGAAGAAGGCCAAATGTACACCAGTCGCCGGAATGGCCGTGTTAGCGAAAGTGGTAAGATGCCGCCACATCGTGCCGTGAGGCGATCGCCAAGACAGGACGGGAAAAAAGGTGCCGCAGAGATCGCGCGACGGCGAAGGCCGACCTAGGAGCTCCTGCTCTCGGGGGAAATCGGACTCGGCCCGGGGTCTCCGAAACAGGAGTTGCGAACTCCCGGGCTTCCGTCCGTCCGTCCGACACCGGCAGGCCCGCCCGCCCGCCAAACAACAATGCCCGCGCGGTGAGAACATAGATAGGTACGTGAAGACATAAGCAGGACCCCGTGAAGTAGAGTTTCTTCACTTTAACCGCGTAGTCCCGACGACTACAACTCACCACGAATGGGCCAAACGACTGCCATCCGGCGGCAGGACGCAAGAGGACGGCAGGAACCACCAAAGCACTGCTCAAATTGAAAGCGTATCCCGACAAGAACTAAATTCGGACAGAGAAGATTGAATGTATTCCTGAAAAAAGAACGAAATCAACACCTTTTCGTCGACGATCATACCCCATCATGCACTGGAATTGCTCAATATCGCAACATGATCGAGTAGCAGACGAGGGTGGGGCCGAATGAGGCGGTGTAAGGACGGTTCGTCCTTCTGAACTGATCTTTGTTTGTGGTTTCAACTACAGGTGGCGTTTTTGCCGGGTTAGTTCGTCCTGTTTGTTATCGTGTCGACTCGAAGAACAGCCTCGGCTAAAGAAGTGTCGATTTTTTTTCTCAGGGGACTTGTGACAGCGGTTTCGTTCACAGGCGTTTGGTGTTTGCCCATTTAACAAAGTGCACACTTCCCGTGAGATCCAAGCAATACTTGATTTTTGACAAAACAGCCAAACCTCCCGCACACATTCTCATTTTCGTGAGTGTTTTTTTTTTTTAAATCAAACCCGAATGAAGTATCTCATACACATTTGTTTGTAGATTATTTTTAGGATCATAGACAATCATCGTAATGACTATAAATACGAATTACAGTCGATAACAACAACGACCCACACAATTTCTCATGATATTAAGGCTTTCCACCAGAGAATTTCCGGACGTCTCATCCGTAAGTGACCTTGTTAACATCTCAAGCATCAGCAAAAAATATTCCATCGCCAGTCTCAGCAACAGCAGCCGAGGACGATCGTGAATGGACCTGATCCATTTTGGCCAGACGCGCCGATCCGACTTCTGAACGCACCAAGAAGCATTTTCGTTTCAGCAGATGCGATCTTTTGTCCAGTTCGTAAGGAACGACCACCACCACCACCACCACCCCAGGCACGAATTGACCCAGTTCTCCACGCCGACCGGCTACCTTGATCGGTACTGTCGCATTCAGGGTTCTCCGCTACCACAAAATGTATTCGCGTTCCACGCCGGAAGGCAACTTTGTTGACACGGCACGTGACGCAATCGCGGATAGATACCCTCTGGCCGTGCACTCGAACACATCAGACTCCTGACCCTCGGTCGTCGAGCCCTACAGCCCACCCGGTGCATGTCTCAGACAGGCGACTTCCGGTCTCGTGTTCACGCATGCTGGCCGCGTAATGTGCCGTGTCCATTTTTCGTTTGTGTGTGTGTGTGTGTGTGTGTGTGTGACTGCCATAGGTCTCAACACTCTAACGCAGGCAGGAACTGACGACTTGGTCGGACTTCGTCACCCCGTATAACACTCAGCAGGTCGGCATGAACCGCAGCGTTTTACTTTTTCTTTTTTTTTTTATGACTGCCTTCGTCCTGATCGACGACGCCATCGACGACAACGTATCGGGCCACACCTAAGGTCGGGCGACACCTAAGGTCGAGCTCTCCATTGTTGCGTCGTCCAACGAATAAGGCCATCTGGTGTGTTCTTGAATATTCGTCGTGGCAGTGTCTAATTGACCGGACATTATCACATTTGTCAGGTAGGTTGCACGTAAGCTAGTACGCATGACGTAGTATTATGCACGTCGGCAAGGTCGTGCAACGCCACACGTGTTTCGTTGTTCAGTCGTCATTGCTACGTCCAAGCGATATTTGAGAGTGTCGAATTCTGTGCATCGCCTTCGCACGTACACACGGCGCGACTGTTATCGTGCAGAAGTTGATCTGGATAACGACGACCTCCGGAACGGAGAGCGGCTTTTACACGCAGCTGATGGATCACGATCTGGCGAGCGGTCTCCGATACGATGTCCTCAACATGCCGCATGCGAAGTGTGCTTGAGAAGCATTTGTTACATGTAATCCAGATAGGGGGGGGCAACGGATGTTACAAGGTCGTAGATGTTGAACCGAACGAATGCCGATGCGACCCTGTTGGTCTCGACAAAAGTGGCGTCTATTTTAGTGCAAAAAGTCTAAAAGTGCATTTTTTTCATGATATGTAGTCAATTTCAAACGTATAATGCGAAAGGGGAGCATGCAAGCCACGCTTGTCGAGAAGATGGCCGCACTCTCGTCGACCCACGAAACGTACTTGGGTTCTGGCGTTCGCTAGACAATATTCATTGTTTAGAACTAGAAGGCAATTAGGGCCTATTATTTATGAGCTGTTGTTACGTAACATGCGATGGCACAAGGGCGAATCCTCTTAATCGAGCTTTCGACGTGAACGTATTTGTTGCACAGTTGGAACGTTGCTCCTAATGGCGTGGAACCGACGTACGTCGTTGAACTCCAGACAGGAGGCCAGGAGGCCTAAGTCTGGAGTTGCGTAATAAGCCGGTCAATGTACGGCCTCCAATGTTGGCCACTCCTAAGGCCAACAAACGGTCGCCAAGGGGACTGCAGAGTCCGCATTTGCCAAGCTGATGTCCGAAGTTCTGCGGACATATTGGCCGACCGTGTTCAAAATGAAAGCTTTCACCCCCAGAGAAAATCGTGTGGCCAGATCGCCAAATGTTTGTGTGTTAGATAACACAGGCATTTGTCATCCTACTCGTGCTGTGATGCCTTGTCGTGGCAACTGTTCGCGGTCGTGCTCTTGCTCGTGTTCGTGTGAGCTGCCTTAAGCAAGTTCAGTCGACCCGCAAGTCGGTAGAGCGACCAAACTAGACGACTTTTTCATGTGGCAGGAATCTAATCAACTGAGACATCATATATGCATAAATACTCATTCGCGCACTTTTTTTTGTTGTCCACATTTCGGCCCCAGCATCCATCATCGCGTTTGCCGCCTATAATGACGCTGTTTAGGACGACGCAGATCGGGACAGGCCCGGCAAAAGACCACTCCGCAGCCAGGACGAGCTTGTCGAGACGGAGAAATGGCCTTCCCCTGTCCTGCCACGAGAACCTGAATCAGGCCGGCCGAACTGGTTATCGTTTCCTCGGTGTGTGATGATCAACTGCAACCATCCGCCTCAGTTTTTAGTTTCACGCGGCATTCACCGACGTGGTGGCGCCGAACCTACCCACGCCGTGCAACGACAGAATGATCACGCCACGCCGTTCACGCTGGTCCGTCTCATTGCCGCCTGGTCCGGACCCCGGAATCCGGACGGAACTCGGAACACAGTCGGTCTGATTGCATGATTTAACGCTATCGCTCGAGAGCGAACGAAGCTTCTGCGGCGGCTGACGATGACGAAGAATGCGAGAACTCGTAGCGATGGACGAATTCGCTACGAGTGTGTTCTGAGGCCTGACTAAATTCAGGCCGGCCAGTTCTACGCGGTGAGCAGACGAGGAGCCATTCGAAAGATAAGATAAAAGCTACAATTTCTCTCACCGCAGACCCCCCGTCCGGATCTCGGTACTGCTGATGCGCGATATTGTTGTTATCGCTGTTGCGAAAGGCCGAAAAGAGTGAGAGAGAAGTGAACAGACACTTAGGACAGCCCCTCATGTTGTTTCCTGGCCGCTGTGTACCAGGCTCGTCACAACGTAGGAGGGAATTTCGCCACAAACCGGTTTCCCTGTGAACGTCCTCTTTCACCGAGTCAACTGTCCACCGCTGCCGCCGTCGCCGCAATGCCGAGACGCTCAGTCAATCGGTTCGTCTACTGCGATATACCCAAGCGAACAGCAGGTCCAGTACGGGAATTGGTCACAATTTTGAATAAGCCACGCTTGGCAAAACCAATCGTGACGTGTGTCGTCGATAGCGAACCACATGACATCGTCGCACGACATCTCGAAGATCGAAAGGTGAAGTTGAAACTGCCATCCACTTAGATTCATTTACCCATATCAAAGCGGCTGCGGAACGCAACGGCGAACGCAATAAATAGAAATCCAGCCACAATCTACCGTGATTAGTTAGTTAATTATCGGTTATTCCTTAGTTGGCGGTCACGGCGAGCCGAAGAGGCCTCTCTCGCACGCGCGCGCTTCGTTCAAGCGGCAATGGCTCGCTCGGTCGTCTACTCAAGCCACTTTGCAGATTACGTCGCACGACAACGAAGTTTTCTACAAAGTCTGACGTTGACCCAGCTGGGTTATGCAGATCACGTATCAATACTCATGCAGGACTGCGCCGTGCGCCATGGAGGGCGGCGAAGCGGCGTATTAGCGCGAAGTCACTCAAGTGTCTGGATGGTGTTTGCACTTCGGGAGACCGCGTTAGTGAACAGTGTTTGTGCATATTGATAATATCTATTCAAAGTGATAACTTTCTAGAGAAGTTGTGCCGGTGACAGACTTTCTGCGCTTCTAGCCGTCTTCCTCATCTCTCTTTCTCTCTCTCTCTCTATTTCCTTCTCTCTTTTTCTTCGGCTCCCCTTATCTAATCTTCTCTGATTAGCACATGTCCAGGTCTAGGTTGCCCCACCTCTCTCTCTCTCCCTCGCTGGCTTTCTCCCTCGCGCTCTGCTCTAGGTTGCCTCTCGGTTGAAAAAAGTGGTACATTTTATCCCTATCCTAGTTCTATTCCACCTAGTCGGAACTCTATTGCGTTACCGTGCGCCTGCAGTTATCGCGCTCATCCCGGGAAGCTGTCGGGGGGCTGGGACGACGACGATGGGATAGAACAAAGCTCGAGGTCTACGGCTCCACGCGTGGGCATCCCCGCGGGCCCAGGACGGACCCAGCCTTATTGTGCCTCACCTTCGGCTAACAACAACGCCGCGGACTTCGGCTACGATCCACCATTTATCCGCGGCCGGTCATGGCGATGTTCAGGCTGAGCAGTGAGAGCGGTGTGGTTCGTGGTAGTACTTTCAGGATGGCCGCCGCATGGACTGGTCGCCGTTAGCAGCCGGTGGGCTGCGTTATCTTATCATCGACGCCTGGTGGTCGGTGAAGTCGAGCAGGAAAAACGAACCGGGGGCGCTGCTGGGCCGGCTGTCATATAATATGCATGGCTGCCTGCCCGCTCGCCGGCCGGTCGCTTGTGCGACTTGCGGTATGACCCACAGCTTTCCATGTTGCTACGTGCATGCACGCAACGTACTGATGACGGGGCAGTCAGTCGAGTCGGTGGTCAGCGGGCGTGACGAGAGAAAGAGGGGCATCCCGTTGAAAATATGCCCTTCCCGGCACGACGTCAAACGAAACCCCGCTCGTGTACGGCCCACCAGCGGCCCCCTCGGCGGTGACCTTTTCTGCCCCGATGGGTGGGGTTCGCTGTGAGATAGAAGGGAATAAGCACACCCCCGAGAGATACCAACGAGGGAGTGAACTTGGTGGCCGTGCGAAGAAATTACAGTAATACACGGATATAACATATCACGACTGGCTAAACTCGAGATAGTTGAATTTAGAGGCGACTACAATGAGACCAAACAAGGCTTTGCGAGGCCTCTACGAGGGTGTCGAGCGTCTATTCTGCATTAAAGTGTCTTCTTAATTGTCACGCAAGCGTGTTACTGTTGACCTTGATAGTCTGCCAAGTTGTGCGCGTTGCCGAAGGTGTAGACCGCTCAGTAAAAAACTGCACAAGTTATGCGCTTGTTTTCGTTTTCCTCACTCATTCAATTATTTTGCGCATTAATTGACCGCACGCCTATATCAAGCACATTTTTCACTTCGCGTGTACACGTCGATTTCACGCTCGGCGCTGCTGACGTAAACGCGAGGTGTACTTCTCTCTTGCGCCATCCGCATCCAAGTTTGATGATATCGCCATCCTCAAAGGAAGCCCTTCGAGAAGAGCGACCTGTATACGCGGCTGTTCCTCACCACTAAAATGAGCACCATCTTCTCCAGAGCCGCTTCATTGGCTACCGTCCCTCTAGGACCGCAAAGATTCCTCTCCCCATCAGCTCTTCCCTCCTTTGAGTGGCAATATTCCATCACTCCAATTCACCCCCTTTGCCTCCGACTGGCGTCGTAGGTCGACAGCACGATCCCCCGTCACGAACTAGCTACCCCGATCTTACCGGTATAGCACTCCCTCGCTTGAGCCCGCCAAACCCCCGGCGACTGGCGGATAGGATGGGGTATCAACAAGGGACGAAGCTCTGAAGGAGTCGATGTACGGGAGAATCTCTTGTGACTCACCACCTTATCGGCTTAGTTGATAACAACAGGTGGCTGTCGAAAGCGCTTGAACTTCAGACATATTGACACCCCCGAAGCCGCGCTCACTCAGCAGAGCCGGCCCTCACAAGTGGCCTGTGAGCAGGACGGCCAGGGCCGAAATCGCGATGACTGCTTCGACGGCGTTAAGACCCCCAGCAGCTTCAGTCTGGCGAAAGCTTGCGAGGCCGAGTTTCGACGCAGACTCTCGCACCAACATCGGCGCCATATGGCGAAGCGAACGCTCCTCAAGCGAACGCTCCCCAAGCGAACGCTCCCCAAGCGAACGCTCACCAAGCGAACGCTCACCAAGCGAACGCTCACCAAGCGAACGCTCCCCAAGCAAGCGAACGCCGAGACATTCAGCGATGCACATAAAGCCTAAAAGCATCTTTGAAATAATCACGTTCGCTGCTACTGTTGTGCGACGGCACCGTTCAGCCCCGGTCTGTCACCCGGAAAAGCTACAATCGAAGAGAGGATGGATGCCACGTGGCGTGTTTAACAGCGCCAAAACCGCGCGGGACCACGTTTTCGATTATTTGTCACCCGGCCGAAAGGCCATCTCTCGTCGCATTAGCCCTGCAGTAAACCCGGACTGGGAATGGTGTTCCAGCAATGACACCCATAAAAGTCATCTATCTCAGGGCTATTACGGTGGGCCGAACTGGTTCCCTCTCTGGCACCCCTTAAAAAAACTCCTCCTTTGTATGTCTTTTATAATAGCATTGTGTCTACGTCAGCGTTGACCTTGACGTTGAAGTTAATCAAAACCCTTGCGCTGCGTCCACTCGACATCTCTCTACGGCCAATATTCCCGGCCCGTGTTTCTGGCCTTATTTCCGCAAACTGCACTAACTAATGAGCGGGCCTTTGCGTTACACCACACTCCACAACCCTCCCTTTGCATGGGGTGTTTGCGCCGCTGTAAAGTATACACACACACACACACACACACACACACACTATTCTAGTCCTTGCATGCAGATCGCACTTACGGTCGTCGCGCGCAGTCCAATACCTCGCAGTTCTCCCGTTCGGCGGTTCTTCTATGAAGACAAACAGCGGAGGTGAAGCCTTTCACCGCTACCTTTTAGTCAGTTTGGCTAGGTGGCCATACTCTCCTCCCGTAGAAAGTTTATAGCCCCCATAGACCTATCGTGGGGGCCGAAATCTTTCCGCGCCCCGCACTGGGTTAGTGTGTGTGCGCCCGTGTGTGCATACACGCACAGAAATCGGGAAAGAGGACGCATTGAATAGGGGAGGGGGGTCTTTTCTTCACATGAAGAGGAAAGACAGTTCACCCCACCAGCCGATTTGCAACTTAAAAGCAAGTTGGAAAGCTCCATGCTATGGCAAAATGGACGAACAACGCCGCTGAATGTCACGAAGGAACGGCATGGAAATGTCTTGCGCCCTCTTTTCTCTCGGGGCGAGCCATCACGGCCATCCCCCGCAATTTATCATACATATGATCATGATTACAGTGAATGCCTCACTTGAATGCCTCACTTGAATGCCTCACTTGAATGCCTCACTTGAATGCTTCACTGTATTGACAGACATATAGAAACATCGCGTAGAGACAGCGTGAATCGCGCAACGCCAAACCAAAGCCTCAAGGAGGTGAACTAAGCTTGTGTCACTTCTGATTGTTTATTCGTGGCGAAAAATGCATGAAGAGTTAAAGGACGTCTGACAGCCGTAGGTGAGGTCGTAGGATGCAGAAATTCCTGTATTCAGGGAGACCGGGGGGAGTCCTGTTTCACCACTCTATCTTCTTGTCCTTCCCCGGTGCATCTCATTCCAGGTTTGCTTCACGACGTCGCTTCAACCAGTCTTAATCCGAGTTACGTTGCCTCATGGTTTTCGGATCGTTACTTCGACAAGCGCCTCGCCATCAGCAGCGGCGAAAGCAAACCCACGTGGCTCTGTATGGGTGTCATGTCATTGGCAATATTTTGTCCATTGCGTCGCCGAGCGATTCCCAATCTCCATAGGACGAAGTCGTGACAGCGACTTTCAAATAAGTTCGTCACCTTCGTCCTCGACCGAAGCCTTCGTGGAGTTCTCCAGTGTCTTGTCTCGAACATGAGGACCGCGGGCATTAATACATTGTCGAAACATCGACCTAGCGTGCCTGATCTGACTGCCTGAACCGTGCACGTGCGCTGCGATTTTCTAGAGATCCAATGGCCCCTAACAAAGAGTCGATACCGAACGAGATGAATCAATGCTCGTGGAGGGGGGGTAAGGGTTTACCCACTTTTCGTATGTAGATGTGCGGCGCGTCGATTGCAGCATCTGCGGCCGGTCGCGGAGTTCTACGTCGGCTCGGGGCGTGACTCCACCTGACCAGGTATGGCTAAAACAAATATTCATCATAATTGGCATTGCTGGACTAGCGTTTTGGCTTCATCGACGTTTCAGCCGTTTTCCTTCGCATTCGACCGACATCTACGTGAGATGACGCCTGCGCCGCCATGTCTGTGTGTGTGTGTGTGTCGTTTATCGACCGAGAAGCATCAACAAGACGTTTTGAAGCCAAGTTGAGCCCCATTGATCATCGTAACTGTCATTATTGTGATTCGCATTACGTTTTGTCGCCGCTATGTCGATGAGGACCGGTTAACAAACACTACGTGGCAATGCAGTGAGGGGGCCTGGTCTGATCTAATGTATTTAACAAAAAATTCATCTCAATCCATCAACGCACCTGTATTGCACGTCCGCCGCATGTGTGAAAGACGAACATATCATAGTAAATTATATATACACACATAAACACATACAGAAACATACACGCATATATTATGCAACGGACTTTCAGCAACTGCTGACTCTAGAATAGGTCAGTACAAGTGCTCTGGGTATTTTTGCATTTTGTCATTGCTGTCTCTTTAACTCCCCAAAATATAGCAAATCATGATTAAACGAATGTGTCGTTTGCCCGTCGGCACGTTGGTCAAATTAGTGTTCGCCACCCTTCGTTGCTTTCATGGAAACTGACCGCGTAGACAAACAGACACACACACACACACGAACGCACACACGCACACACGCACACACACACACACACACACGAACGCACACACGCACACACACACACACACACACACAC
>MNPL01015969.1:8973-26898 GCA_002081605.1 Tropilaelaps mercedesae | reverse complement strand
GGTGAATATCGTGTACGCATTTAGATTGAACGAGACACATACGTGCATTGGCTTGAGCTTTGCAGCAGTTACATTTATAGGATCCGTCCTATAGGCAAAATAGGACCATTGACATTAGATGTTATCTGAGCGTTAGCCTTGAGAAGAGTTAGTGATTCAACACACGATTAAACACACAAACTTAGCTGAAAACGACCCATTTTTACTTCAGCTTTTGTAGATGTCAGGTAGCTAGCGAGACAAACTACGGTGATCCCTAGCAGCACTGCGCTACGGACATGCTGGTAGAAGATGCAGAAAAACAAAGGCATAGCCATCGGTGCTCTGTGTTTGTCACTTACTTAAAGATATGTAGTCTCAATATGTTTTCACTATATCGTAAACACATTATTTGTCAATATCTAGACACCAAGATCGGCGCTCTGGAATCGGAATCGTTTAAATAGCTTTATTGCAACCGTATTATTTACCCGATCCTCGTTATCAACGGTTTTTTTGAAGAATTGGCGTTGACCCATTTCAATGCATAGGAACAATCCAAAATTAAAAAGATTTCAACGCGGAGGATAGGAAAGCTGTAGTCATTGCTCAATCTTGCTCTCTGCGACCCAATATGCTATCGTAGCTTTAGGATGAGCTCTTGCTTTATCACTGAGTAGCTACATTGCATGCTTTTAGTTATGCCATTTTCATATAAAGCTTTTAAAAAACCTGAGCAGAGTGGCTAACGGAGGCTAAGTGAATGAGCGCTGAGGATAAACATATAGGCAACTGCTTAAAAAGCAAAGGCAGTCACAGAGTCGACCGGTTTTCGTGACACTGGCCAAAGAAGTGACATATTGGACTACACAGCGGAGCACAAATTAGCATTCCATTGTGTATGTCCGAAGAAGTAACGGCCTCTGCCAGATCAATTTTTAGCTTGAAACTCATTGTTTCGTTTGTCTCAAGGCTTTAGAGCAGAAAATCCTGCAAATGCAAGAAAACAACATGTTTATACACGCTGGCAGCATGTACGTCAGTCTACTATAGAAATTCTTTCCTCAAGATTCCTGATGCTGAGGATGTTTGTCGGGTTGCGATGGCATGGCAAGATGCTGCTTTTCGTTCAGTGGTGTCTGCTGTTTTTCCATTTTTTCTGTATGGCTTGCCTTAATCTGCTAAGTGGTTGCGTTCGGCCAGTCAGACTCGAAATGATACGAGTGAGTTGGCTAGCTAGCAGTGCAAGCCCGCGTCGACATTAATGATATCACAGGTAGGTGATAGAATGTTAAATAAGCTGTAGATAACTCCGACAACGCCATCTGTTGCTGTTATGAGACTATAAGATCTCACCCTTCTACAGTCTGCGTCGGTGCAGGGCTGCCGCAATCGCCATCGAGAGAAAGCGGGCGAATGGCGATGAAGTGGTGGGTTGGTCGTTCTAAGCGAGTGCCGGTGCACTCACACTCAGATGAACTACAAGCATGTGTATTAGGCGTGCAATCATACTTTATTTGGGCGACTTAACACTGCAAGTGTATGTGCGTGCCTCAATGATCAGTGCTGTGGGGTGTCATCAATGAGCGTGCACTAACGTACGAAAAACAATCCCAGGAAGCTTAAAGAGGGGCTTACATTTTATTAACGCTTGCCCATATAATATATATATATATATATTAAGAATTTTAGATTGTAAATAATTTTTTACATAAGATAGAAAGTAATGCTGCTTAAGTATTGATGTGCTGAATTGCGGGAAAAATTTAGTAGTATCTTCTCAGAAAGCAGGAAACCTCAGAGTGATCGGAGCACGGGAACTTGGCTGTTTACCGATTTCTACATTAGTTCGCCTATTATAGATCCACGTACATAGTGGTGGAAATAATCGCTGTGAGAGTGGGTGGGTTTATTTATTTGCATGCAGAATGAATGATTTGACCCATTACCCTTGTGCGAGGGTGATAAAGTACCATTTGCGAAGAAACGGTCTTCGGGATTTCAGGGTTAAATAGTTTTCTCTGAAATAGGCAAAAACGTGTAATTATTTGTATAATAGTCACAGTAAATTATTATATATTTGCAAGCTGAATATCCATAACCCTGAATTCCTACCGCAAGCTCACGGCGTTGACTTAAGGGAGGATGTTGATATGCTCGTTTTTTCGTACGTCCTGCCGGGGCTTCTTGGTTGAATGTCGACCTCCGACAGAATCGTCGCCTTCATATAATACAAACACTGAATGTTGAATAACAATTAGGCAAATAATTACAATATGACAATGCAAACAATATACATAATGTCACGCTTTGGCTAGCGGTAGATGTATCTGATAGGATGAAGGTATTTACTGAAGCTGCAATGTGTCGTAAAGGTTTGCATTGATGGTGCTCAAAAAAGCATGTGTGCTCTGGAAATTTCTTTGTGTTGCTTGTGTATTTGCAGATAGTGGGTACAAAAGCCTATTGATACCAATAAAGTCAGTCCGAGATCCTATCAAAACTCGTTCTATTATGGACAGACACATGTAGGTGTATCTAGGCTTCAGCTTTTTAGGAATCTGCTTTAGAGTTATGGATAGCGTTCAATCCTCAAAAGGTTAAGGCTTAACCTTTTTTTTTGATTGATCGAACACATTCGTTTGTTTTTGACTTTCTTGATTGCCCGTCGCTGAGGTGGATCATTTCCCCACGAAACAAATAGAAAAACCAACGTTTCCATTATTTTTCAGAGAAGACGACACACTGATGACATAACGATTTCCGGCGCTCGAAGGTCAAAGATTCGTGCCTGCGAGACGACACTGTGGCAACCAACGTCTTGAAGCATAAAGCACAAAAAAATACAATATGATTTAATTTTAAACGTGAAGTAGAATGAATGAACTAAGTCAGCAAAAAAAAACCTTTACAAGTAGGCTACCGATTATTTGGGTAACGGAACCACGCTAAGCCTCTCATTAAAATGGCAGCTTAGCAAGGAGCCGTTTTTACAAATTCCTTCAGCGAGACTCTGCTGAAATTCGATTCATTCGCACTAGTTCAGTTGACTGACGATAGCCCAAAGAGAAATATGTGGACGGATTGAGATGGTTTGAGAATGCGTGAGAGAGAGAGAGAAAGATAAACATTTCTACTGGAGGCACGCGAGGCACAAGTCTAAAGCAGCCTTTTGTCGAATGCGCGCTCTTTGGACGTATGAAATGGGATTGTTGCGTAGCAAAGGATACCAATGACTGACAGCACTGGGAAAATTGGAGCTGAGCGTAAGCCAATTTCTAGTGGTGCACAGCGAAGAACTAAAGCATGTGAGTGTTGGCTAACCTATGGCGGTTAAAGCGATTATTTGGTATATCGCGATATTCACCGCGATTGCTCTCAGCGACCTGTGACACAACCTGCAGGTGACAAATGCCAGTAAATTGCTTCAGCCTTTGAAAAGCCCAATACCGCCATGGCCGCCATATCGGCCTAAGTCCAGTTGTTCGACCTACTAAATCAGAAGTTAATAACTATCGGGCCATCGATCAAGTAATATATACAATCCACCAATGTGTTGACTAAATCGCTGATGGGGATCTGAGAAATAATGGCTATGGTACATTTGACTAATCTCTGCCGACCGAGTCTATAAGCAGAGCCTTAATGTGCTAGGCTAGTCCAGTGCTAACAGATGATGAGGGTAAAGAATATGCTAAGAGCTAAAGCCTTCTGAAGCCATCTAACAAACATGACGCTCTCATTGCGAAGCGCACTCATTGTGCGACATCAACTCTCAGATCATACTTGACGCTAATATAGTGAATATAGCAGAATATGTATGACAAAAAAATGTATGACAAAAATAAAAAACGCGCGGATAGTTACAGGACTAATTAGCTTATCTCTGTGGAGCAAAGCGCATTCTCCTAAATCGTTGACCGTAAAACACAGATACGCCCGCACGACATGATCGTCTAGAGAACCTTCGCCAGCTTGATAGCACATTTAACGTATGTGAGAAAATATCATTACCTTGATGTTCTCTATAAGTAATCTTTGCTTCAATGAATTGTGATGCCCACAGGGATTCCTTTTGTAGAGGTATTTTCTTAACAGAGCCATGATCCGTTCTATGCGTAATGTTGATATAAGGGATGTATCTGTACATTTTTCTACTACTTTGTACAACCGACTGATTTTTCGGCGTGATCATCTTGATGTACTTATCCGCGTTTCAAACTACATTTCCTTGCATTTAGAACGAATAGAAAAAGTATGTTACAGGTGATCTTTCAAGGCGAGGACGAAAGTAGGGCGAATTTGATAATATTTAAATCAATTCCATAACCCGAATTGATTTTCAAACCCACCTTACCTGCCTGGACAACGGAAAAAGCATGTAGTCGGCACCCTAAGTTTGTTCTTGTCGCTTTAAGTCTTCGTTCTGTCGAACTTTCGGCAGACACTTTCGGCAAAGCTGACTCCGCAGTGACTTCAAAGCATCTCTCATCATTAACCTTATTCAAGCTAAAATAGCCAAAACTCGATCATTATTCTGCTATGCCTTCCCGCCAAAAACTTGATCTTGCAATGTCTTCGAGTACTCCTTTAAATGTAGTAGGTAGTAGACTGGAACAGTCAGTCCCTCTGCTTTTTTCTGGCACTGATGCCTGATTGTTTGTTTTACTCATCTATTTGTATAATTTCTTCCAGTTGTTATACACATTTTTATGATAAACCCCTTAAGACATCTCTGTATTTTATAAGCAAAGCTTCAGAGACCATTTAATAGTCACCACCGACATTGTCACTTGTATTATTGCTCTATGCACTTAAAACGCCGTATCCTTGTTAAACTACTATAATATTTAGCAGGAATCGTGAAAGTAAGCAGCAAAAGGACGTAAATAAATACTTTATACTCACATCAATTTTACAATTTCAACAGGCTGTAACGACGCCTGCTTCATCAATTTCGCGCACGACTTCGGTCGAGGCTAAGCCCAGAAGTCCCGCCGGTTAGCTCTACAGGTGTTTGGCCTAGTTTGCTTTTACCGGCTTTTGTTACCACTTTCCGCCACCGATGCGTCACCTGTCCACTTCTCCAAGTTCCGAAGTAAAACGAAGTAAAACACGTATCACTGTCCACATCACTACGGAATGCTAAGTCACTCGAATAAGTTCTCAACTCTGTTTTAGTTTGATCGGACCACCGTGTCCGTTTGTCTGTCCATATGCTCCAAAGTTAATTTTTCGTCAACATGTCACATCATCACGTCGAAGGCACCCACGACGCATCGCGACGCGGCTTAAATCGTTCGAACGCACTCGAGCATAGCAGGCGGCGGTAGACAAGACGTCCACGCAGTGGAAGCGATGTAGCTGCTACTTACACGGCTCTCGCGACTCGTCCAACCACTCTTTTGGAGCCTGGCGATACTAAAGTGCCCGCGTGTCGTCGACAGAGGCTGCCCATCGGTCGACGGTGTTTGAGCCCTGTGCGCATCTGCTTGTCACTGCAGTTGTTGGTCGACACAACCCATCGCGCGCTGGCCTTGTTTCTGTCTTCGCGCGCTGTTCAGCTGCCGACCGATCTTCCGGCGGCATTCGTGGGAGAGGGAAGGTAATGTGGTCCTGGCAGATGCTTGCCAAGTGGTGAGACCTTTCTGCGCTCGCGCGACCGCCGACCAGCTTGCCGCAAAAGGGGAGGGCCTTCTGGGTGGCCTCGGAGCAAGCCCCTGAAGAACGACAAAAGAGGGAGAAACAGCGGGGAACAGGGGATTTTGACCTGGGAGAACTGGCTAAGGCGGCTCACGAGAGAGGGGGTCCTTCTGGAAGCTAGCACAACGCGCAGAGGAACGAGGAAAGGGAACTGGAAAGGTGGAGAGGGTCACCAATCGCCCGACCGTCCGACCCCACTGAGCCAACCAGTGACACCTGTTGAGCTCCATCTGCTATCTCGACTGCAGCTAGCGCGGATTGAACTCTACAGCGAGACGGTCGGCTGGTTTAATGCTCTATCTCATCCAAAAATCTTCATGAAGAACAAGCCGTTTATATTCGGATGGGTCTGGAAGAGCAGATAATGGACTCCAATTTAGCATGTGAAACAAAGAAACTTGTATATTACGAGAGAACTCATTTAAGTCTCATGGACCCCTGTAGCTATCGCTTAATCAGGTCGATCTATGGACCAAGCATGACTAATTTGCAGTAACTCTGGCTAGGATGGCTTTCTCGGGTTCCCGGAGGGGATAATAATCCACAATATATACATGAACGAAGAGAAATTAGATACAATTGGCAATGGTAGAAGGGACGAAGGGTATAGAACTCGGGCAAGTTGCTCATTAGCGTTGTATTTGCCGTTGAATGGCGAGACTGCAGCAGTTGAGTGTGACTACGACAACTGCACAGCTGAAAGTTCCGTTGTTTCGGCAATAACATCTGAATGTGCCCTGACTGCAGAGATAGACGATTTCTATGAGGATCACATCCGTAAAAGTGGTCTTTCAAATTAACATCACGGTTTTTTTTTAGCTAGTAACTAGCAAACGTAATCAACTGCATGAGCATCGCTCCAAAAACTTCAACCGTACAATAGAATAACAAAAATCAGTAATTAGCGAAACAAACAGAATCGTCAGCTGACTGATCTCTTCCCTGTCCAAATATTTAGCAGTTGAATTGACTAATACAGTTTTTAGGTGTACAGCCTTTGTTACCAGCTATGTTGTTCTGATGATTTGTGCGACAAAAACTAAGAATTTTGGACCCCATGATACCGCAGATCTTGAATTGAAGAAAACTTTTGAAAGTGCTCCATGTACTTGTCGAACAAATATAAGTAATATTCTAGATAGAAAAATTAATAGGCCTTAGGTCATGTATTTCTGTAACTATACACACTTCAAGCTTAGGGCGGTTCCATGAATTTCATCAAAATGTGGTTGTACCATAGTTACGCTAACTACTCCTCTCAAGTTCACATTAAGGGCCCCCCCTCAATATCTGTCATTTACTGAAATGGCTATCTTTTGCGTCAATTAACTTCCTTGTAGGCTCGAAATTATATTTTCTTAATCGAAGTAATGTAAAATGATGTTAGTAAAGGACACCTCAGTGAAAGTAAGTTCAGAACTGAATAATTGTTTATTATATGATGGCATGCAGTTATTTGATCTTATGATGGGGAATCATCTATTGATCTCTTCTTGAGAAATCACCCCCATCTTGCTGACATCCTGAGTGGCTCTTCTGAGCTGGTGGCACCGTCGAGACAACCATTCTTGTTTTGGCTCGAAGATGGCGTCGTCGCTATAGCTTCGAAATCTCTCATGATTCGTGCATATCTGAGCAGATATAAAACTCCACCGAATTCATGCAGCTTGCTTCCATTGAGAGTCATCGTCGGAAGCCATCAGTAGGGTAGCCACTTAAACTGCGTCTATATAATTCTTAAAACACTAAAGAATCGAAATATCCTCTCTCACAATCTGCGTGCGTTTTAACGTGGTGCCCAGCTGTAGTGTTCAGCAGAGTGTTCAACTGTCGTATTGTATGTGGCAGGTGTTCATGCCGCCTGTTTAGTCACAAATATCTGAATTCGTGCGTGTGAACATGTCGTTCCTACATATTTATTCGTTACCTAAAAACCTCCGTTGGGTCAAACCTGGCACTGGCGCGTTGGGCTGGAGTGGTTTATTTGTTGTTTGTGTCATGTCAATCGCGAATCGTCGGCTTTATTTTTTCAAGTGTGTTTTCTCTCGATACCTGGAAATAGGCAGAATTGATCATACTTGATCATAGCTATAGACAGGCTGATGCCTATAGCAGAAACCGAATTGCGAGGGACTGCAACGGTCAGCAAACGTCTAGGTCAAAGTCTCATTATTCAGGTATAATTGCAGCATTAGAGGCCATCATTGTAAAGGCCTAATTCGCGGAAAAAAGGGTGCGCGTGCAGCACAATATTGCTCTGTGGAATGGATAGAGTTGAGCCAAAATCAATGAGAAGACGTGCAAAGACTTGAATGGAGAAGAGCGACTCCTTTGCCGCTTCATGGTAAACGACATGTTTTTGAACAAAGCAAAACTAATATGGGGCGTTTCAAAAGCCTTTATAGAAGTTTAGAGGCATGATGAAGTCGTATCTATAGCACTGCGGAATGTCGTGTCGTTGCTTTCCAGTGCACTCCAGAGTGATATTTGTTGTTTACATACGCTTGTATCGACCGGTTATGTAGAGTCACCTTTGTCGCTTAGCGTAGTCGGTAGCATAGATACACCGGTATTTCAGGGGAAATAGAAATTATTCCTTTTAAACTAAAGGGTTTATAAAAAAAAAATATCTCTTAAACGACGCTGCGGCTCAATAATTTAGTCGATTTTTTGGTATAATTAGCCCAGCCCCAACATGCAATGCGTACAAGTTCGCTGCCACTCCATGTCGAGATGCACTTGACAGTGAGACCAGAGGACCCCAGAAGGTGCTATTTTCCGTCGGTAATTGTTAAGGAATTCAGTGAAATGTTGGGTTAGGTTTGATTTTAGGTTCTACTAAAGCGGTGAAGCAACCAGTTTCTTTTCATAGTGGATTGTGCTCTACGATATTCGCCATCCCCCGCGGGCATCCTTATTTACTGGTCATGAGCTTGGCACCATCCCGACGAACCCAAATATCCTTCGACATGCTTAACAAAATGGCATCGTACTATGAGCAATACAAGCTAGATACTTCAGATACTTCAACCTTTTACTGTGAGCACTGTTGACATAAAATTTTTGAATACTATCATGCTCACAATCTACATGATTTCTAGGTGCTTTTGAACGTAACCTATCAGATCCAGGCAGGTTTTCAGAATGACTATCCATAACGAAATAAATTGATGGTTGCTGCGACGACCGCAATGGCAGATGTTCGAGACAGATGACAAAAATGATACGGGTACCGACCAGAGTCAGACAGCGACCAAATTCAAACTTTATCAACATGGCGTCCTCAGTCACGTAGAAGAGTGTGTCTGTTTCATATTTTCTAAGCTAGAATTTCTTTTACAGTCAGCTAGACCACCAAAGCAAACTAATTGCCAAAATAGTCTGTCACGCAGAGTAATTGCTATCTGTTAGCGTCCGTAATTTGCCTATGTATAGTTGAACGGACGAGGTTTTTCGCTCAGCGCGATAAAACTGTAACGCCAGTTAAATCTGATATAACCATATTATCCTAACATTTGTATAAATCATTTTATTGATGATTTATTATTATTATTATTGATGATTTATTATTATGTCGAAGAAAATTGCTCATTTTCATGATGAAGCGCAATAAACTCTCCATATAATGTATCTGTACGTGAAAGCAGTT
Organism: Tropilaelaps mercedesae; assembly: GCA_002081605.1. Taxonomy (NCBI): domain Eukaryota; kingdom Metazoa; phylum Arthropoda; class Arachnida; order Mesostigmata; family Laelapidae; genus Tropilaelaps; species Tropilaelaps mercedesae. The sequence goes on along the minus strand of MNPL01015969.1, from coordinate 17,567 downwards.
ACTTTACTTGTAGTTATGACTGATTTTCATGAAAGAGCACCAAATTTCGCTAAACTAATGGAAATTCAAGGTCAAAGACGAGACAAGTGCATTTTTTCGTTCTTTCCGATTTTTTCTTAAGCTGAGAGCAATGCATTGGCGCAGGCCATGAAAGAGCAAGGCCCACCATTGTATCCTACCTACTACCACATTTGCCGGCTTTTTGGGCCAAGTAATCCGAGCTGATTTTGCATAACATCGCGAGACGCACTCATGATCTTCATTGTTCTAGCGTGCCGCATGTCTCGCAGCTTGAAGGGCAAGCTTGTTGCCCTATCTGCTTTTGTTACAGCGTCGCAGCAAAGATCGCTGTTATGCCCTATAAATACATTCGTTTGTATGCGGCAGGTGTGCATTCCGGTTCTTTCTTTGTTGCCGTTGTCTCAACCGTAATAAAGATATAAGACACTTAATACAAAATCCTGTGATCCTTCCTAAGATCATCAGGTGGAGTGAGTCCGATGCGGATTTCTACGAGTTGATGGGTGTCCCTATGGATGGGGGTGAATAGAAAAACGGAACTTCTTTATTGCGACTCATTCGGACCTGATAAGGCATTGCCGCGGTCTTGATTGAGTTTTATGGTAGACTCAGTTGTAGACAGCGTTTGAATAAAATAGAAGATGCAAACATTTGAAAAATAAGCTCTCATTCACAACAGTTACTCATCGATGTCGTCGATCACGGAAAGCTGAGTAGCGGTACGAATAGGTACTAGATATCAATATTTTAAATCGAGTCTACTAGATAATAAACTTGTTTAGTTAAAATAATTTGTATGACAGCACACTAACGCGCATTAATAATAAGTGAGTAATAATAAGTTATAACAGCTAAAATCGTCGAACAGGTCCTTCTGCGAAGAAAAAGTTAAAATATATTCGCCGAAACTGAAACAAATGGCTCAAGAGATAAATATTTTTAGCCTTAAAACACCGACTTGTTGAGTCGTAGAGGTTGATAGATTCGCTAATATCAATTAAAGAATTAGGCTGCAGAGGTGATCAAACTTACTGGTTCGTTGTGGAATACAAATTAGGAACAGCAAAAAGAGAGAATATTACATTTCGTTGTAGTTTAAATGATTCAAGGTTCCTTACTACGTTAGAACGTTCTACGCTCAACTTTTCAGGAGACACAACTGTTTAAAACTTTGTAGAAAACAATAAAAGATGGTATAAGAATTGAGCCAAAAAGGGGCGTTGTGCTACCCTTTTCACCTTAATGATAGGTATATTTTTATTTGATATTATTTGTTTCAATTTTCTTTAACGTTTCTAGTGTCTTCTAAAGGTATATAAAGTTATTCCACTGATCAACGTGGGCCCATAGTCATAGTTGGAACATTATGAATGAAAAAAGAAGGTTCAAAGCGAATGCAAGTATGCTTTAAGCCATCGGTCTATAAGTTCATGATTGGCCAACGAGATCACGCAAAATATGGTTCAAGGTATGTCAAACAGATTCAGGTATCTGATGGTCATTCGTTCGATACAGCAGGGACATCCGCGTTGTTTAGTATTTTTAGCAGTCATTGAATTCAAGGCGATTCTGCAGAAAAATATCAAGTGGCGCGTGACAAGCACACCTTCCCATTGCCGGATCCAACAATTCAGCGCAGAGGTTGTTTGCCGCGAGCTAAATCAACCCTTTATAGCCAGGTGAGTTCCATTACGTTTAACTGTAGGTCGCATCCTCTCCAGGGATCTGCTCAGACAGCGAGAGCAGAATTGCGCAGTAAAACGATGCAGACAAATCCAAGGTTAGACAGCGTGGGCGGTAGCGGCACGAGAACATAACTTTGATTTAATACGGCAGGCTGTGCTGTTGACGACGCGGCGGGGCCTGTATAAGACATGACTGTTTCGACGCAGTCCGTGCGCATACTACGTGATCGGCGCGGCGCTCAAAGCACCCCCGCTGTTTCGCTTGGAGATGCAAGATGGTGATGGCGCTAGGGAAAAAATGAAAAGCTAAAGGACCGAAGTTTCAAAACGTACGCAATTATCTCAATCTGGAATGCACTGTCGACTCGCGACCCCGCTCTTCGCTGCATCAGAAGTGTGACCATCCAGGTGCGTGTGAAAATTTCATCATAAATATTTAGACGGGGTCTTGTGCGATACCCAACAGCATCGTTGGAGTAGAGAGATTACTGTTTTAGCAGGCGAAGAGACACGGATTTACCATTACGCCACTAGTACGACATTTTTGTAGACGCCAGCTCCGTATTGTGGGGGTGATAAGCATGAGCTGTTAACTTACGCGGAAAGCAACGGGTGTATAAATGCAAAGCGATTTCTAATTAGCTAATGGGAATACAACGGTTTCTAATCCGGACGACTCCGTAGTCCACACCTTACTTAGTCTTTTTTAATGCAGTCTTTCCAAGCTTTCCACAGAATCTCCCGCTCGAGGGTTACAAGTCATGAATCCCGTGTGCGGCTTGGAAACAACTACGTTTTAACATTTTAAAATAGTTGTAGATAAAATAGTTGTACGACATACCGAATAAGCGTAACGTCGCTTGATAGTTTTCTAACTAGAAATGAAGCGTTACTGCCATGGAACTTTTAGATATTTATCTATTAGCTTATTTATAATCTGCCGTCAAAGTGAAATGCAAAAAAAAGTAAAGACTCTATTTTCCAGTAGCCATAAATCTAGAGCGTGCTGCCTCTTCCATGTGGTAATGTTTCATTTGTAACAGTCGAATTAAGCTTCATCCTGAGGGACTAACTCCTCATTTGGTTGTGCCAAATTAATTCAGGGCTTTCAGTTTACCTGCGCAAAATAGGTTCGACCAGGGAGTTTGAGCAAGGATTAGAATAAAGCATGTATAGTAGGCAACACACTGCGTCCCTTATTTACTAAATAACTTCCTGAAGTTCTGTCTACCTAGTTACCTCAGAGGTTACGTTGAGAGACAAAGCATTTGAAATGTTGCAAACTACTATATTAGTGGTTCAGATCGACCGCAGTATACGATCAGAGTTTCCAGACTATCGAGCTGAAACAAGACATTACCATAGGTTTCTGAACCGTAGTAAGTAACAGACGACATTAGACGATCAATTTTTTTAATGCAAAAAAGGCTCCTTGATAATTCTGCAGTAATGCAGAGCACTGAGAAGTCAGGCGCTCAGGCGTTCAGGCGCTTACCGAGGCTTAAGAGGCGTTTTATTCTGTGACGGCTAACCGAATTTTAAATTGAAGAAATAGTAGTGTTTTTGGCACACATGGCCGATACCATAGTCTGGAGCAATACTTTCTAAATGAAAATGAGTGGATCTTAGGATACCCGATACATTCTAGGTAAGGCAGGGAGGCTGTTACTCACAAAAACTCGTTTTTTAACATGCAAGTTCCAGGTGAGGTCTAATACGAGGTCACTTCTAGGAGGGTGGCCGTCTCATGGAACGAAATTGAAACATCGTTGATGAGAGCCTGTAGATAGAATGGTTAGTTGGCCTTATGGTATCTTAGAGAAGATTAAACACAAGTAGAGGAAACCGCAGGCATGGATAAGGCCACCAAAGAGTAAGTTATCGTTGGTAATTGCATCCGTGACGTCATTCTTGGCAACCTTCTTCGATAAAGGCGAAGGGTCTGAGCCGTAACGAGATCATTTTTTGTTGACAGGATGGCGTATATCATAAGAAGGATGCGATCAACGACAAGTTTCTGGTCCACTTCCTCAAAGACGAATTGAAAAGCAGATATGGAACCGCCTCATTTAACCTGAACGACAACTTCTGTTAGTTAAAAAAGTAAGGCAGTAGACACGCGGACAGCAACCGTAAAGAAGCCACCCACCGTGGCGTAATAAGTTTACCATGGTGTTGAACCGAAACCGACGAGTACTTTAGCAATTTCTAGCATCAAATAAAAACATCACCGTAGCAGTGTAGTCTAAAGAGCAGGCTCTGTTGAGGAAGAACTTGTCGTTCAAACTTTTTTGCTGGAAAGTTAATAATTGGGGTTAGTTTATAGGGGTTGAAACATAACCGCTCACTTTTTCCTTCACGCACGGAAATTATGAAAGCGATTTATAACGAGAGTGAGAGATCATCGAACCGTGTCGATATATTATAAAGAGATGCACTCGTGACAATTAAAATGTAGAGTGTGTAGTAGTTTTAAATGGAGCATTCGTGTTGTAATGTTCGTGTGTAAATGAGCAACCTTTACAAATTGTAATTAGAATGGCTGAGAAAGGAAGCTTTACTGCCCATTTTGACATCGGGCAGAAGTGCAGGCAGATCTTCCTGAGATGTTTTGTCGTTGCGCAGGAGACTGCTGATCTGCTATTATGCGGCGCTCGTGCTTTTTATTTTTACATCGGCTGCATTCAGAGTTTATGGGAGACCTCTAATCTAGATGAAGACTGTAAGGTTGCAGAAATGTGCTCAGTGACGTGGTGTTTTTCTCGCTTCTGATAGGGGTGCTGTGAAGTTTTGGTATAGAAATATTATATAGTAATGATGTTTGCACTAAAACATTAATCTGTCGACCTGATTGAGCAACGAAGAAAATACAAAAATTATTCTAACAATCATAAAATATTGAGCCAATGAAAAACTTTCCAATCTCATTTGGTGAGGCTAGCGGGCAGTTAGCAGCGTCAGTTCCATAACTCGTGCTTCTAATAACATCTCCGCTACCTAAAAGCAATGTGCGCAGCGCCATCTGCAAATCTGTCATCAATCAACAGCGTGTCGTCACGTAGAGAACCGCGCGTTTTTGCCGCGGTTAGTCGTTATGCAAGACTCGAAATCTGCTCAATGTTTGAAAACTCATCCAAAAAAGACTCATCCTCAAAAATCAGTCGCTCTCAGATTTACAATAATAATGCGAATTTTACATAGATTTAAGATAGGCTCAGGCGTTCAGCATTCAATAGGGAAACATTTTTTTGCGTCTCTCGGTATTCGGTAGCGAGGAATTTCGTGAATTTCGGGGAACCATCTTAGCTAAGAAGAGGGAACTATTCGATTGCATACGATGTGAGTGTCAGGAAATTTATTTAAATCGTAGGCGGAATATCTTATTTAATAGCGCATAATAGTATAATACCCCTACGAAGCAAATTCCCCATAAATGGTCTACCGACACGGATAAATAAGGCTTAAGTAAACTGAACCATATGCACAATTTTAGGCAATATTTAATTGTTGTGTTGCTGAATATATACCTTGAAATAGCCGAATAGAATATAGGCGCGTGTGAGTGAGAAAAATTTATGAATTTTTTTAAGCTGAATCAACTACGACATAACCATTGACCGCTTCGACATTTTGGCAGTAGTTAGTTATACATATGGGAAACGATAAATGTTAAAGATGCACTTATCGAGTACTAAGTAAATAGTGATCATTTTGGGTGTGCATTCGTTGTTCGGTTACCTACCAATAAAAATTATTGGTAATTATCTTTTTATTCTTTTATTTATCTTTTATTCTGATTATCTTGTTTCGGCTCATTCATTCGTCTCGTCAACGTTAAACTAATAATAATATATTGCCTCAGCTAAAAAGATTACGTATTTCATATTACGGCTACGTCATATATATTCAATCTCCAGATCGAAGCGCTATGATTTGCGATACCACTGGGAAATATCATCAATACTTCAATGTATAACTCTTACATGGCAAACAAATGCCGCTGAAAACAGCTGCGGTAAGGAGCGCGTTCGAATTCGGAAAAAGCAATTTCGCTTCTTCGCAATTTCGCTCACGCGCGAAAATCTCGAGGAAATAACAGGGGCCAAAATGCGGCGACAAGGCAGGCTCTACTGTGGGTCAAAGCATAGGATCGACTAAAGTAAGGGAAGCAAAGAAAGGAATATGTCGTGGTTGTCCGTCCGACATCGGCTAATCCCTAAAGCCCCGGGCTTTCGGGCAGCTCGCCGGCGTTCAGCCATGCCTCGGCACCCCACGAGGAAAGACATCCCGACCGACCCAGGTCGGGACCAAGGCGCGAGTTCCAGCTAGCTACCACAGCAACAGAAGTAGTAGCAGCGGCAGCACGAATACATAGGCACCCCGAGACATCTGAAAAGGGCGCCTTAAAGAGGCAGTGTGGCCTGACCCAGCCGGCAGTAGTTGCAGGTAGTTCCGAGCTATTCGTGTGAGTAGCTGTGTGCTTCCCGGTCGACGTCTATTACAATTTAGCTACCGCCTAACAGATACACCGGCTTAACCGGCCCCTCGCAGCAGCCTGTTTTTCGCGTAGTCGGAGGCAAAGGGTTTGCGACACCTGGGTTACGGCCCTTCAGGCGAGCGAAAATGTCAGGTGAGGGGCAGATGAATGAGGACGACCATAAGCATGGCTGATTTATAGTGAGAATACTAATCGTGTCTACAGCCTTGTTTCAACGTACGCCTTGACGCCGCAGCGTTTCCCGTTCGAAACTGAGTATTACTACTACTATTTATTCGTTTACGGAAGCACATACTTTTGAAATTGACGTTACAAGGAAGAGCTCTAGAGGAAATAGACGACTTTATGCAACGGGGGGAGACGGTTGCACATTGCAAGCTAAATAAGCGCTGCCCTAAGCTTGAAGTTCTCGCAAGCGGCCTCTCCGGGAGCGCGAAGGTCACAGTTGGTTCAGCCTTAGACATGTTTGACCATTTACTCGGTGAGTCGTTCGTGCAGGGCCGCAGCATGTAACCCCGGTGAAAAGATTTAATGATGAGCAGGTACACGATGCAGGTGGATGTAGACACCGATCCTTTACGAGTCATCTTCGTGAAGTTATAAAGACACTGGTATCTGTAGTGTGCCTTCGTCCGTATGCAAGATCGGAGTGTCGCATAACGTGTATGACTAGTGCGAATGCGGTCTCTGTGGGAGGAGTCAATGATGAGTGAGTCCGCTATGATGCTAAATATGCGCACTAATATTCCAGGAAACGGGTAATCTCTGTGAAGTAACGAATGTATACCAGTGCTATTTGTTCTGTATTTCACCAAATTCACGTGATTCAGAATACGTGCGCATACCGCAAGTTGGCAGCATGGCTGCAAGCTGGACCAAAATTTCCAATTTCGAGCTAGCATTGCCAGAATGCCAAACATTTTGTTCAATCAAATCTCAAAGAAGCGCTACATGTGCAACCCATTAAAGGACTTTCCAAATAAAAGACAAGATAAAATTTAACTTAAGTGGACAATCTGTTAAAGGACACGTAGGTGCACGATTTCGACTTCCGCTATTGCACATTTATATTTATGGGGTAATTCGTTCTACATATAATATGCAACAAGCGCTGCTTCGGATGTAGATGTCAGCTGACAGTGAGTCCTAACGGAGTGGAACGAACTGGTCGGCTAAGATAGCTGAATAGTGGCGCGGTGGCTTGGTGCGTTCGTATGCGCCTTGCTACGAGAGGAGACTGTAGGTGCACAGGTTCGATTCCCGCCGGTGCACATTTACATTTATATGGGGTCCGTCTTACGAAGTGTAGCTAGATAGACTAAGCGAGTAGGCGAGCTCGGTGGCTCTGGGGTGCATTCGTATGCGCCTTGCGACTGGAGGAGACACGTAGAGCACGGGTTCGATCCCCGCCGGTGCACATTTACATTTATATGGGGTCCGTCTTACGAAGTAATGCAGAAGTTGCTACCGTGGACGTTAAATGTTGGCTGATAGTCAGCTTTGAAAGATAGCTGAATAGTGCAGCTGTCGATAAAAAGCGTCGTCGTTGTATGCAAACCATTTAAAACATAGCCGAACAGGTTGAATTTTACATGGTGGCCCGTCGGCTTCGCAATGTCATGCTAAACGAAGCAATTACTTGCCTCATTTTTATCCCAGTTCGATATTACGCGTGTCCAACGAAACGCCTATCCACTTCGACGACTTTCCCGGAATCGCGGTCCAGAAGAACGTACTTAGTTAGAAAGTGATTTCTTCATGCGGTGCTGGCAACCTTGTACACTTACATATCGATATGGAAAGTAAGCGGACACCCCAAGGCCCCGTATTATCCCCGAATTTAAGCGCGGTGGATATCTCCAAACAGTAAATCGAATGATATGGACCTTATAGCGTAGAAAAATGTGTTTTCTTAAAGTTCAAAGTAAACTTCTTAAAATAAACTTCTCTTAAGTTCCTGCACACTCCTGAAATTGCTAGATTTTAGGCAATTTTTATTTCAGCTTTTTATACTCTAATTTTTAATCAGTTCAGAGCGGTTAACCTAAACACTTTTGCTTTTATATATATATATATATATATATATATACATATATTGTTAGGTGGCAACCTTTCAATTGCTAGTTTCAATCGCTAGCCATTGTCGTGTGAAATATATGAATCATTGTTTAAATCTGCCAGAAATATTAGAAACTTCCGCATTTAAAAAACCTTAACAGCTTTGAAGTACTTCTGATACAGAACACGTCTATTACAGATATAGGACCTTGCCCCCAATGCGCTAGGACCATTTTGTCACAACAACGTCGGTTAGGTGCTCACCTCAAGCGCTACACCATTACCTCTGGAACTTTTATTAATGCTGAATGCACGCACCGGCAAGTTCACTC
>MNPL01015964.1:0-21187 GCA_002081605.1 Tropilaelaps mercedesae | reverse complement strand
GTGCTGGTAAGCTTCTGAGTTGCGGTTATTGAGAAGATAGTAGTTTATGTAGATATGTTGTGCGCAGACCCTCGGACGCAAAAGTACACGTTTTAGAAATTCGCCAAATCCTTGGACTTACAGTAATCAGAGTACTGTACCTTTTAACCTTCTTGGCTCGCCCAACGTTTACAAACTCACTCAGGTAGTAATTATAAGAGCCTTTGGAGCAGGAGGTTCGAGACACCTGTTTGGGGATTCCATTATTTTTCTTACTATCGAAAGCCTTTTCGCAGGGTTGCACTCGGAAGAGCACGAAAAACGTCTGAAGCCTCAAGATTAAAGAACGACGACGCAAGGAGTCTTTGGTAAGGTCGTGCACTATAAATCGTCAAGGGAATGTGTGATGCAACACGCATGCAGCCCTTTATGTTGTCCATGCATGTCTATGCTTAGTAGCAGTGTATGAAAAAGCTTGATTGGATGCGAGAGGTGAAGCCTTTAGTGATCCTTCGCCACCGGAAATATTGTCGGAAATACCGTAATGACAGACTCGAAAATTATATTCTAACATAATAATTGCTATAGCATGCCATCTCTCTACTAAAGGGAATGTAATGTGTGACAATCGATTTCATCATAAAGGTAAGCGCTCTTGATGCCCCTAGAGGGATAGAGCGTAACAACAAATATACATTAACATAAATAACGTGAAAGCTACACAATAATCACAAGAAATTGTTCTGTCTACTGTCAATTCATCGTAGGTTGTTTTTGATGAGGGTCTTGTAAGTAGGTTCGTCTTCTTTGTCTTTATCGAACTGTTTCTACCGGAACGAAGCACAATGTAAAAATCAACGCTTTCATTTTTCTGAACTATTTCGTCTGTTCTGTTGGTTTTTCGTACCTTTGTTCAATATTAAGATGTAGGTGCGCAACAACGTACTATTGCTATTGAGTTTGTTGTGGTCATCGAAAAATCCTCTTCTGCGAATAACTATGTTACGTTATCTGACTTTCACTGTCTACCTATCGATGCTGAGGATATACGTATTCTCATGCGCATCTATTTTTGTCCCCTGGTCTTTTTCTTCCCCTCCAGCTTTGCCGTGGGCCGACTGTTAACTCTAAAACCTTCTATCGTTGCTTACTTGTTGGCGCATACCTTGACGACATACTTGAACCAATTTATACACGTAGTGTTCTCGTAATAATTCTATCTCTCCCTTTACCACGTATCCGACGTATCTCACGTGCTCGATATATTTCTTTTAATATGATCTATTGTGTATCTCTTCCTCGTCCTTTGCACAACCTCGGCGTTCGACAATTTGGCTCTAAAGCTGTTGCTATATATAATAGTTCAATTCACTATGCGATATACTGTAGTAAAACTCATACATCTGATGACCGACGCACTCTTCGCGCATCTCATACTCGAAACGACTGGGATCGTATGACAAAATAAACCTGCAGCGGTACAATGAATGTTTAGACTTTTCTAACATTAGAAAATGCGTAGAGTTTTGAACCCGGATCATTTTGTTAAAGTAATATAGTTTCGAGTGCCAAATCTTGAAAAGCTGCTGGGTGGAGTGATTCTTTGCCCGATACAGCATGGTGAGACTATACAACGAAGAAAATCAAAATCCAAAATACGTTTTTGTAAAGAGGAAGCCTGCTTGATCTGATATTGATTTAGCATCTTGTTACATCCGTCAGGGCATTCCTTTTTGAGAATTAGTTACTATTGGAGGATTGGAGTACCGTGCCTAAGACATGATGTGGCAACAGCTCTATTCTCTCCTAACTACTACCTACGTCAGTCTGAAATGGATCTGTTAAGCCTATCAAATGTTGTGTTTCACGTCCTCACTCCACGCATCACAACTAAGTCAACGCACTATGAAGCTTCGTGGGCTGAAGTGGCATCGACAAATCTAATGAGTCGTAGTCATGGCCTTGTGCCCCTCCCGCGGCCCGTCCCTCTTTTCCACTAAGTGGATCGAACTCCGAACATATCTGATCGATATGTGACGTTAAGTCATCATGAACTGACATCAGGTCTTGGGGTGAGTTGCCCTCTGGCCGACGCCATTGGTCACTTAGCAACGACGCTGGGCCTTCGTTGCGGAATAGATGAGCATTGGCTGCCTGGTTAACGCCGACACGTGGTGGTAGCGAATGATGAGGGCTCTTCCGTTCGCCTAGTCCAATCGCTAGGTTGTTGTGGTAGCTTTGTACGAGGCGCGGCGAGGAACTCTGCATCCAAGGAGGTAATGGAAGAGCAGCTTCCAGTTCATCGATCTGGTCAAGGGCCTCCCGGGTGTCGTGCGTCCCGTGAGTTGGGCCTCCGTCGAACTTGTGGATAGCGCTCTCGAGAAATGTAAGCCGTGAGCGGAGTCTTCTCAGGTCGACCTGGTTCTTGCGCAATGCCGATATACACTCGTCCCGCTCGCCCATCAGGTCGTCGACATGCGACTGCAGGGCCTGCAATACACGATATGCAGTACGCAGTAATGCACAGCACATGTCAGCATACAGACAACAAACGGCCGAGCAAACAGGCAACACCAATAAAGTGTGCTCGTCAACGATGGCGGCTAGTGCCTCGCTGACTCTAAACCCACATGACTTTGGTAGAGAATCACCTTCAATTACAATCTTCTGTTACACAAATGTGACTATTATACTATACAAACGATAAAGATGAAATACATGCCCACAAATGAAGAGAGAGACAGAAGGGGGGTAAGAAACGTTGTAGCTACAGGCGGAAGAAAGGGAATAATTGGATAATTGGAAAGGGGATAAAAGGATGATAGTGCTATAATTTAGTCTGTACATCAAGTTCTATTGTCGCATACGCGTCTTTAGGCTAAATGCTTAGGTATACGACGTTTTAATTTCAAATCTAGGCAGTGAGGTGAAAACATTATTTGATTGTGACATAGTCTCTTTAATTTGAACTGTTTAACAATATTTTCAAATTGATGGAATTTCGACATAAACTTTCTTCGATTTAACTTTTAACTTTGTAGTAAAAGCAACTATGAGCTCCGTAGGAACTGATAATCAAGGCGGGGCTTATAATAGGAGCAGTTGTATCATCTACGTGCAAGCAACGAGCTACATGATGAGAAGAAAAAGCCACGAAATTATACACAAAATAATCTATCGGTCAGTTGTTAACATACTTCTTCGGTCTTAGTCCAGTCATGGTGCCTCTTGGCCCAGGTGGCCTCGAGTTTTCGCAGCCTGTCAATCAGCGCCGCATTGTCCATGATATGTTCGATCAACTGACGCTGCAGCTCCAGAGGGTTGTCTATCTGAAGAACACGGGATACCTGCATGGCCGATAGAAAGGTAATGTTAAATTCTAGTTTTTCACTTGTCTATGATGCATATGCTACGTATTGTAGAAATCTGACAAACTATTAATCTTTAAACTCAATGTTCGTTTTCAGTCGTAGAGGCAACTGTTTCACACATGTTTGCTGAACATTGCAACGAATCAAGGTTTGCGCCCACCGCTTAGGGGAACATTCCAAGCGTAATGTTTCTTGCATAATTTACCCACCTAATATTTGGTTACTCTATTAAAAAAATCCTATGGGACTTCGAAGCGAGGATACATCATTCCAAGCTCTTCTGTGCTGCATTGTACATATATTCATTACAAAAGAAATTTAGTAACTCAAACAAGAAATTTGCTATGTTGCTTAAAAGAAGAATTCTTTGTCCCCAAAGGGCAGACCTGCGGAAGCGCTAAATGACACAAATTATCTAATCTTACCATCGTCATTGCGATAATTGCGTCGTAATTTGGCTGGTGAACAAATCCAGGCTAACGGTATCGTGCATCTGGCCCGAGGACTTGACGTAGAAAATCCTCACTGTACTTTTACCTCGCTGCTAAAGCTGGTATCATAAGTTCCTCCTCAGTAGAAGGCAACTCCAGTGTTCAATTATGGGTCGAAAGTACATGCCATTTGCAAAGACTCTTGCAAGTCAGTTCAAAAATCGTTTCATACAAAGACGACACTGAGCTCAGAAATTATTTTTCACCGCCGCGGACCAATTTGTACTTAATTACAAAACAACTATTTACCTTTTGTGGTCTTCAAGTTAGATGCGCTGATGTTTTCCTTGCTACTAAAATAATGTGGGCATTTCGCGTACGGTCATATCGATAAGTAAGCGATGTCATCTATGCGTTATTGCTATGCTCTTGCAAACAGTGTTTCTCAGTTTACCTAGACATTGAAGCGTTACCGAAAGAAGAAAAAGCCAAAGCTGAAGTTCGGCCGAAGCCGAACAGGTCGAATTCGCTCAGCTATCGGCTTGTTGATTTCTGTTGTTTGCGTAGGCTTCGTAGAGAGGATAGTATTTTTAGGCGTCAATAACAAGTTGTTACCACGATTTACACATGGTAACAACTGGTTATGTTACCGTGAGTTACAATAATTTCCGAAGTACAGAAGATGCCGGTTGATACATACCTTGTCGTTGATACTCGGCGTATCATGGAACGACCCGAGATGACTAGAGTTGGTCGCAGGATGAGTGCCACCGGCGGAGCCTGAAGCCGTGCCAGATCCTACCATTGCCGCTGTTCCCTGCACAGATGGAGGACCTGTTACGGCACCTGCAGCCGCTAGAGTACCAGATGGAATTGCCGCTCCTAGCGAATTGCCACCTGGACCCGTGGCAGCTCCACCTGCGACGCAGCTCACGTGGAGTGCCCTGACATGGCTTTCGAGCTGTCGTTTCTCGAAACAGACTGCCGACAGCTTGTCTTCATACGCCATCCGTTCACCCTAAAAAACAATCAAGGATAGCATACGCTACATCTACTAACAAAAGTTATTTTTTCGGAGTCTGCCGCACCTATTCTTTTATTCAGCTCCAAAATGTAAAATTTCTACCAGGCTTAGTAAGCAATTTTTTCTGTAAGTCCCCTCAATGCGCTTCAATTGCTACGTACCGGTACCACTTCTGTGATTGCTCTAACTTCGGGAGAAACTAAGTTACATTTTTCATGAAGAATAAAGACAATGGTTTCCTTTAGACTCTAGGTCTTAATTTGTTTTAAAGATTGTCTAGCAGGGTTTAATAGGAAAGTTGCTATAACAAGCATCCTGTCTGTAATATGTACGTGGCGCTACACATATGCCTCTAGTCTGTGTCTGAGGTAGACAAAATATCTTCCATGTCCTTTTTATTGATTAATATGGTGCTCCAACTAACAGGCAGATGCGTTTGCTAACGATATTGCTTCTGTTGGTTTACACCAGCCACTACTGTCGTAGGTGTGATAGCTGAAATACCTACGTATGCTTATTTTTTCTGTTAGATGCAATACGTTTACGATTTAGTCTGGCCTTTTTGCTCTATTGTTCCAGCGATAGGCTTTCCCACCGTGGTCTAATTCACACATTTTTGGCACATTTTTGAAGTAACGTGCCCAACCAATAGATATGCTTCAGTTTTGTTATGTGCTTTGTTTGCTAAATAATTGAAACTATTCTGTAAGATCAGCTGAAATTTTCATCTTGTATTTAATTGCATCTTTTTACGACGAAAATTCACTTTTGCTCTAAAAAAGTAACGTATATCTTAATTTTGCCGTGAAACGGCCTTTAGATCATTTCTGGTGCGACCGAAATTTGAACCTTGTCCGCAAGTACATTAAGCCTTTGGTTTACGGTTCGATATACCTCATAGCTGCTTTATAAAGGCGTGCATGTTCTCACTAATTGCGGCAATAATACGCGGGTACTTCCGCTTCACTATTTCTTGCGCAGGTTATCCATACAAAGAAGACTTCGAACCTTCATGTACTTATCCGTCGAACCTTCATCCTTGCACGTTACTATGCATCCTTTTTTACTGCCATTAAGCCTAACTAGGTATTCCTTCTCAATTCCTTCTCTCACAAGCACCTTGCGTTGTCAAGGATTTCGCTGCTGCAAAATTTGGTAGCTGGATGCCAGGAGGTCTAGACGAGTGCGTTGTGTTATCTTTGTCGAGTACGCACCGCACTAACCAGTTGCTCAGTTCCATTCTTCTCTGTGAGCTCTTTCCACGAGTTCGTCATGTCTAGATGAGCTTTCAAGCCGCTGTCTCGTGGCTCGTCGACGTGCTGCATCGCCAGCGTTAACATCTCACAGAACACAACTCAGAGGTCAACGGTTTTCCACTTTCAAAAGTGACTTGGGCACGACGCGTTCCCAAATAGGACAGCGTTGTTCTATGGGATAACATGATCTTCGTTGACATGAAATTCACTAACTATAGAGCTTGATAAACATTACATAGATCCGTTTTTCAAACAAACTTCCAAGTTTCTTCAGCTATACTGACCAAAATTTGTATGCATAATATATTACAGACTAGCGAAAATGGTACAAGGGCACTGGATGTCCAAGGATTTAGCGAGCTTAGACTATTAAAATCTACTCCGTCGAGCGCAGCTAACTTTCACTCATAACCTCATCAATAAAATGGGCCTACCATTTGGATCTCATCATTACAGAAAGATGATTGCGAACAGTTGGCCGTAATTAAAGCTACCCTACTTGGAGAATAGCAAGTCGTTCTGCATTGCTGCACCTTTGATCACTGTTAAGTCAGCAATTTTGTCTTCTCACTTGGCCAAACAGAGCTAGCGCAAGCACAAGATCATTCTCTCTAGGAAGAAATAGCACATCGACATTGGGATAAGTCATCAAAGTGAGCGCCTACACAGACACATTCGAGAGTTCGGATGGTTCCATTTGTGTGCTCCCTTTATTAATCACTTGAATTGCTTCTGTTAATATCGCAACGCGTACTTTTATATTCCAGACAAGATCATTCACACACGTGCAACCACTTGAAAAGACACATCTTACCGAGCAGTGTCCAAATGAATATACATGTGTACATATCACATTGAGACACTTCCATGGATGAAAAGAAGACGGTTCGTACGGATAATTAATATTAAGAGTAATTGCGTTTCGGTCTGTGAATATAAATGCTAATATAAGAAATATACATCAGCTTCAAGGCCCCGTGAATAACTTGTGCCAATTATCCAACAACCGCCGAAGGGTCCACTCAAATAACGGCGCGCTAAATGACGAATCCTAGTTCTTATGTCTTGAAAGAACAGTCTTCTTTTTTAAGGAGAACGTACAACAAAAATTGCAAGAAAAAAGATTTCAATAATTCGTTAGACGGAACTCAGTTATAGAAGCTAGTTCAATTTTGCCTACTCGTCTTTAAACGAGAAACTGATTTCAATCGCTGGAAGACTCGCGAACGGCTCGGAGCATCGAATTTTAGTGGCTGCTTCGACGGCATCTATTCAAGGTAAACTCTAGCCCAGAGTTTCGTTAAGATTTTAAGATGGCAATCTCATTCTTCCCTATTAACGCATGTCATCGCGAAGACGTTGAAAATAGAACCTCTAGAAGTAGAAACTGATGGGAGCCGTCAACCTCAGCGAGAGCAGTCTTAGTGTTTCAGCGTAGACGTAACCATGAGGTGCTATTGCCTCTAGTTTTTAAGTCAAAGAGGTAACATAGCGGTCATGTAGCATCCACAATTTGATGCTATAACCAAAGGCGATCGGTCACAAATAGGAGTTGAAGGCGGTACTCCCTTGTGCAAAGGTGTGCAGTAATCACCAGTTGAAATCTGTTCACGAATCAAATAGAACTATCGCAGAAGTATATAGCTGAAAGATGTCAATGTTTATCGAGTGCGCATCAGCCTGCGCGCGCATCTAGATTATGTGAGCCACGGCTTAGCAGTATCCAACACAAGTGTCAGTAGCAGAGCTTATTTTTGGAAAGACCGGCCGGATATTAAAGGTGAGTAATTGATTTGTCATAGGGTAATCATGCAAGATGACGCAGTAGACGCAATAAGCACTTTTTGTCCTGTTCTCAACCTTTGCATTTCGAATTCACGTTAGTAATATATTATAAGCAGTCAATTGTACTAGATACAGCAATGAGGTTCAGTCAACATGAAAATGGCCGAAGTTTCCATCCATCGGGTTGAGGGTTCGTGCGGGTTATTCGTGTTTACCTGTAGGCGATGCAATTGACTCTCGTAGACTCGTATTTGGTCTTTGAGGGTTTTCTTCTCATCCTCGGTCTTCTGTAGCAACCTCTTGAGCTCGCGATTCTCCTTGAGCAGCTGTGCGTCTCCCATACCCGCTAGGTCTGAGTTGAGTTGCTGCAGCTGTTGCTGGCTGGATGCGAAATCCCGTAGGTGGTTGCCGCGCTCGCAGATCTGTTTTACATAAATTGTTTTTCGTACGAATTTGTCGTACAAGAGTAGGAACACAAATAGGACACGAGAGAAAAAATAGAAATTGTCAAATGCAAATGATGCATGTTTAATGTAACAGTTTTCTTCTCTCCTACATAGACAGATAGACGATATGCTGTAAGTTCTAGAGCTAGGAACGTAATGAAGGCGTAAGTATGCTCTAATTTCTCTCTGCACACGCATTGCCTTATACAATCAAAACATGTGCCGAGGTAACGCAGAACAGCAATACATATCTAATGTAGGCTCATAAATAGGCAAATAGGTCATTACCAAAGAAACCACTTTTAATGAATCTTTACTGCCCTGAGACAAACAAATATAAAAATCACGTCTGAGGCTTATTGTCTTTATTTGCTAATCGCACCTGATCGAGGAGATCAAGCAGTTCGTCCGCTTGATTTTGACGCGGATTGCTAACCCCGGTCGCTCCCGCTGCGTGACCGCCTGTTAGATGATGATGATGCTGTCGTCGCGTATGATGTTGATGGTGATGATGAAGGGGAGTATGAGATGGGCTGAGGTGCGACGTTATATTATTGTGTATTGCTGTCGTCGTTGTCGACGTCGTATGAACGTTATGTGGTGAAGACGCTGATGAGGACTGGTTGTGATGGCTGTTGATGCAGCTTTGAGAAGAGCCCGATGCAGAGGGCGTCTGACTGTTCCTCGAATGACTCGACGACGAGTCAACCTCAAGTCCGCTGTCCTGTTTATCGCTTTCAGCACCACCTCCTCCGCTATTTCCGCCACAATCGGCCGACCGCGATGATTTGGAACTCTGCAAAGTGAATAGCAATGACCACAGCAGCTAGTTAGATATTTACAATAAATACAAAATACTTCTGTTTGACATCTCATCGTTCTAGGTAATCCAGTACATCATAGTCGGAGTTAAATGCATTCAATGATAGAACGATGACTGAGTATTATTTTTTTGTTTTAACTCTCAAGTACAATGAGTATCCACATCGCAACGAGCAACAAACCAGGGAATAATGACCCTGCATAGCATTCAGTATGTATTTCTAGCAATCGATATGGCATATTACCTACTGATCGTCGCTTGCCCATGTAATTCAAGACAATGGCCCATAATATCAAAGAGAGTGGCTAATAAACAACATGCCGATATCGACAATGAAGACAACCAGATTTGCAAAGCACGCTGTGCAATGCATTACGGCAAAGGCGTGAGCAATAGCGACTGATAGATGACGCGGGAACGCGAGGCAACAGCAATAAAGACTGCAGCAGAAGCAACAGCAGCGTCGTCGCAATCGATAGCGGCAACGGAGAGAGCATTACCTATAGCTATGCATGGGGATTTGTCAACGCTGTACCGATACAATACTATGATATGGGTGGAGGGCGGTTGCGTGCCATACGTAAAAGCCCTCGAAGAAACCTGACGTTGCTGAAAGCTAAGAAGCAGGAACAAAAGGCATGCCTTGGCGTTCAAATCACGGAAACACATACTTAAGGGATGGTCCTAAGAATTTCGAACATACTCCCGATACGATTGACGATTTCATGTATATAGGAAATGTCGCTGCAATGAAGATGAGGTAACAACGGTGTAACAACGGTGCCGTAGCAGGGTCAAAAAATCAGCAGGACGTCAATAGAAAGGTGCCAGTGGCGCTAACAACGAGAACACGGGCAGTTCTGGACATAGACTCGGATTGCCGCAGAGGTGTGCTGCAGGTAAAGGACTTATATAAAACAAAACGAGGCTGTTCACAGTAGGTCACATGCTTACGGTACACATGAGGAAGTGTAAAGCCATTCTTAGATTATAGTGACTTATGCTTTTATCGACAGGCCCAGCGGCAGATGAAACCTCTATTTCAACTCAGTTAACCAGTATGGCCTCTTTGGTTTTCTGGTACTATAAACTGCTTGAGATATGTTCTGTTAACAAGTGAAGAAAACTGGTACTCATTCAGTTGCAATTTTTGGCTCGTTTCTTAAGTAACGCTACACTGTTATGCGACGAAAGGACGGGCTTTAGACACCGACATTATGGTTTTTCGACCATCAAGGCGCTATCAATGGCTGTTCTCTAGGTCTTTTTTCTTCCTTATCCAACCTGTTGACGAACCCCTTCATAATGGAGGTCGGTGCCGTATATTAATTCACTGATCCGGCGATTTCACCTTAAAACGCGTACAAGTTACAGAGGTAACAAAAGAGCAGGCTTATCCGACTTCTGCACCGCTCGAATAATTTAGCACCTTAAGAAAGAGTCTCGAAATAATATCTAATATATCTCGTAATAATATTAAGATATTGGCCGATTGAAATTGATGGAAGAGTTGGCCGAAATTGCTCGCAAAGGAGAATGCATTCAAACATTGTACGCAGACAGGGGACGACATAGATTGCGTACGTTTTCTCCTGAACGCTCTGTACTGTTCTGACTACGCCCATCCTTATTAGATCGCCCACACGATTATACTGGTTATAGTCGAGAAACAACGGCGAGACGTACTGCTAATTTTGACTAGATCGGCCATTATGAAACGTCTTCAAAGCTAATTACGACTTGCTCACCTGTACAACTTGACTATAGTTCACAGCGGTGCCACTCCCACTAGTAACTGGGCCTTTACCGGATGTCTGCCAGGGGCTGGATTGTTTATGAGCAGGGTTTGTCGTCGAACAACCTCGTAGTGATGCTGAGCTCGATTCCATTGCGCACTGCAGGCTCACGCTTAGCTCTTCAAGGCTCGCCACCCTCTCTTGCAATTCCTGTAATATGGTCGAATAACAAATTTATTAAAGATCAATTTGTCGATGCGTGTATATGTCATCGTAGTTTTATATACTTGACATTATGTCAGACATATTGCAGAGTGCCGAGAACTAGCTAATTTCCTTCGACAGTTTTCTGTCCGACAGGTCTATGGGGCCTCGTAGGTCGATATAAAACAAATCTACCTGTCCACCCATCGTTGATGCCAAGTACACCGATGGCCAGTGGGCTGTGCGCTTACCAGCAAGTTAATCGCCAGAAAAAACCTCTGAGGCCACACTTGACTTCTTTGAATGGACATATATACCCCTATGTTGTTTGATTATATACAAAAAGATAAGATTGAATGAAGTGTGCGTGTTTACATCACATACCATATTCGTGTTACTTGCTCGTGCTACTATAGTTTTCATTGTTCCGCTTTTCTTGTGTTACGGCAGTTATTTCGTTACAAATATTGAAGGCTTAATGGCTATTTTTCTAAGTGGGTAGAATGGGTGAATCTGCGTGAGTGCCCAATCACTCGTCCCCGTCTATATATATATATAAATATATATACACGTGTGTGTGCACGAGTAACAAACGGCTGCGCCGTACGCTACTACGCATTGCGACAGTATATTATATTATGTATGTGTATGTATATATTCAAAAGAGCGTCGTTTAATCGAACGCCGTCGTGTGCTTTCTGCTCATGATTGGCTGTTGTCGCAACATCAATGTAGGGCTTTATCTTATTTTATCTGCTAGAAAAACATTTAAACAGGGATTAAATACGACGGCACAGAACGGCTTACTGCTTAATGGCGGAAGGTGGTCGTGTTAAAATGCGCTTTTCGCTAAATAGCTAGCCCTCGACTGTTTCGCTTCCTACATAATTTAGTCGAAACCATAGAAGATAAGAAATAATAAAAAAGGGGTAGACACACAAAGGATCTATTTACGTATGTATCGATTTATCTACACGGAGAGCATTCACAGGGAGTCACGGTAGGACTTCCAGCTTGTCCGCATTATGAGTCGTATGGATGAGTGCTATGTCGTTTAATAGCAATGAAGCCAGCGCTGCTATTAGCCACAAATAAATACGTATATTCTCGCGGGCTACTACTTTCCGTCAACACATCCTGGCTTTTTATATTGCTTTCTTGTGATAAGATAAAAGGCAAAGGAACCGGCAAAACTCATAAAATAAGCCCAGAGCAAATATTTGTGTATGCGCGTGTGTCTCCTTGAATATGTCATAGTCGACCAAAATACAATAATCAAACGCCTACGGAGAAGTTTTTGCGCCAGACATATTAAATTAAGGACTGCCGCCAGGAATTGAGGGATAGCAGGCCTGACCAAGATGTAGAGGATCGGAGGACTGGGGGAAGTTTCCGGTAGATGGGCAAGATAATCAATGTTATATAAACGATAAAGTACACAAAGGAACGAGAAACTTTAGGTCTTTTTTATTAGACCCCGGTCTTTACTAAAAGTTTTGCATTTATTTTAGCAAGATGCTTAAAGGTGCTTTCTAATTGAGTGCAAGGTATTCTAATCCGATAACATTTTCAGTTTTTTTAAACTGAAAATGTAAGGAGGTAGATATTCGACGAACAAGTATTTGTACAGAAATGGGATAACTTTAAGCGAAACCTACGTAACTCTAATGTCCAATTTGGTATGTTGACCTTTTGAGTAATAATGTAGGCTTGCGCGAAATCGTCCGAGCCTACATCATTTAAAAAATAGCGGAAAAGTCCTTAAAGCGGTTTTCCATTAATAAATATGTATCATTTGCAAAGTTAGTTTCCTATTAATGTGCGGCTTGTTTCAGCTAAGCTAAAAACAAACACATGTAAATGGCAAGCGGAACGCCAGGTACGGTCGGTTCTAGTAGCTATGCTTAATACAATAGTTATATGGCATGTATGCTTGAAACACAAGACTTACGTATGTATTAGAGAAACTGGGTCGTCAATCTATCAATGCAATGCCTACATAATATGACGAGTTTGAAAAAATGATGCTCTGAAGCTGACCATTGGTCTTTATTTATCAAAGCATAGATTGTCAATATAGAAAGCAAAATGACCAAGCAGTCATAAACGTCTTGTGCCATCTATCATATAACATACAGAAGCAACATTGTTTCGTTGGCCTTCATTTTGAAACGTTCGGTCAAATTTGATAGAAATGCGCACATTTTACATTCTATCTAAACGAAGGAAACCCTTTGTTGTCAATGCGTTAATGTTTGCATGTAACTGCGTACATCGTGTTTCGTTTTATTCCTAAAAGGTACATGTATAGGCAGTGCTCATGCTAGTCGAAATAAAACGAAGATTATACACACAAAAGGGACGATGGACCACCAGAAGTAATTGAGCACGCGAGAATTTAATCAAAGAGAGACATCGACCGTTCTACTTTCTTTGTCAGAACATAAACATAGTCTGTTCAAAGTCATAGTTTATTGAGCGGTGCCAGGGCCTTGGTCAAACCTTTGACTTCTTTGAAACTTAATTTAAACTTTACCAACACAAAGCTTGCGAAGGCCTTGCAAGCACTAGCTTAACAGCCGGCTACTTTGCAATTCCGACGACCTTCACAACATGCTAAGTAGTCGGGTCGAAAATAACGACAAGTGACCTAGGTATGTTGTACTAGCAGCCACATTAGACACAGTAAATTCCCATCAGCAGCATTCCCGCACACGCAAAGAGATTCTACGAATGAGAGTATCTCATTGGGAATAACACAGAGGAGAGAAGTAATCAAAAAGGAAGCTGAAATACAATTTCCGCCCGAAGAGCACCAGAAGTATCGGGTCAGCCAAAAAATTTACTGCTGGCTGCAGATGAATCTAAATTTGAGTAACATTAACGAAGCAGAAGATGGACGAGAAATAGAGACAACGAAAAAGTGAGAACAGGAACGACCACAAAAAGCACCACTTATACGTTTTTCCTCCGTCGCTGCGGTCATAGAAATAGCAGAAGTGCAGGCGGGACAGCGTAAGACAATTGTAGAATTGTGGTATTTATGTATTATGTACGTATGTGTGCCTATGAGTAGCCAGTCAGTCATGTAGGGGCGTTTTCTCGGGAATCTTTCACAGTCGCACTCCCGTTGGCAATTCCATTTCTTCGTTTCGAGGGTAACGTTTTCTCAGAGAGCCAGCCTTGTGTTGTCTTCGTGCCAATCGCACTGATCCCGTTAGTAAGCGAATCGCCGTTATTTCACATCAACAGTTTATCGAGGATAAGAAATTCAAAAGCTGCGGCGGGCCACCAAAGGAGATACTGATGTGGTTTGTCGGCCAGAGAAGACGGCAAAAATAAGCTGCTAGAGATAGACTCTTCAAGTGAGTGATTACTCACATTCCGGGCAGACGAACAACAATGACGGGAGTCAGCATGTTGTATAAACATGGACCTCCGTCGACCAGAGTTTGTACTCTCTCACTCTGGACAAAGGAAGCGCGTATGTAGAAACGTTCGGTTTTAGCTGAATCCAGTGTCCGTGCTTATGTATATCCAGCAATAGAGGGCTACTGGTTGCTTAACATAATGGTAGAATAAGAAAATGCAGTAAAATTCGTATAACTTACTGAGTCATCTTTCAGGAATAGCCATTTGTAAAATGAACGTGATCAAATAAATGGGTCATTTCGCAGCTATAGAATTTTGGGGATATGTGCTGCGATGCGGGAATTGTATCTGCTCCCTTCTTTTTCTACTCTTAGTCCTGTGCGTCTATCTCAAACGCAACCGAGGTAGGGCCAAACCACAGTTAAAATATCTACATGTTACGTCGCTGAAGCGGCAGCAGGAACAATGCTAGCACAGAAGTGAGATTGATGGAGAAACAGACGCGTAATTAGAACGGAAACTCCATCGACTTTAATAATTGTGGTGCATGCGATCAAGCTAGAAACTGCAGTGGCATTAAGAAATCATTGAATGAAGACGGATTAGGTGTAGTGGCTAAAATAGCCAAGAGCTTACCCTGTCAGATAAAATACAGTTGTTGCTCAGGAAATTGCAAAAAACGTATTTTATGTTCCACTTGTATGGCCAATCAACAGCATATTGCCAAACAGTTATAGAATTCGTACCAACAATTTAAGTGACACGTATGCGATCTCTTCTTACGAGAAGATTCTACAATAAGCTCTGTCATATTCATCACATGCTTTAAGGAAAAAGCACGCATCCACGGCATACCTTTGCGGTCTGCGTCTCAAAAAATGGTTTTTGTTCTATTGTACATTTTTTCGCCTTCTTCCTTCGAGCATCCTCTAGGTTTTGATCCTGACTCTGATCTCGCTCCCCCTTCGCACTATTCTGAAAAAAATCCGCTATAAACAACTATTGCCGTTGCCTTAACCATTTCAAGCAGGGAAAGGCATTTACATCCAGCCAGCTCTCTCAGTGTAAGTCAAATACCGACCTCACCTACTTTGAGCGACTTTTCCGCCCGTTGATTCCATTCGACTCAGCGGAAAGGCCATTGTCACTGCAGCGAATTACTACCACATGCCATCGTAATTTTCCTCGCCTTCATTTTCGCTGGTTGCTACTTTTACCGGAGCCGACAGGCCTACACGACGTCGTTGAGGAAACCGCCTTTGACAACAACAAGAAAAGCAAGAGAGCCTACAGGAATATAATGCTAGCGCCGCTAGGCTGTATGTATGCCTGCGCGCGAAAGTTGGGATAAAATGGCAAAGTGACATTATTATTAAAGATCATCAAAAGTAGAACAGTAAACCGTCGAAAGAGCGAAAAAAGTGCCTCAGGCGCTCCCTTCCGCCGTTTCTTTTTTGCTGTAACTGCTTGTGTAACTGGTTTTGTATAGTCGTTCTACCGTTTAAAAAAGGCTTGGCATGTCTCGCGGCAATGAAGCCTTGTTCTGTCACTGTTCCAATTGGAATCGTTTCTACCACAACCCGAACCAACGCCGATCCTGCGAGGCACATATTGATTTAGAGTTTCAACAACAGCCAACAATTACCGACGTTTTAAAAAAAACTCGCATGACTTGGAGAAATAGTTTGCCGGAGAAACAAATGCGTCTGTTTCGTCTGTCGATGTTTCGAACGAGGAACGCCTGGGGTCAAATAACTCGGAGTACAACACAATAAGCATACTTCTGTACAACGTTTTCACTCTAGCCCACATAGTCATGTGACGGACCAGATATGGGCCAGAAAAGAGTTAAGAATACAAGTTTATTTCGTGCAGCAGTAACCGTGTAAACAGTAAATGTAGGATTTATGTCCGTCTGACATTTAGTCTTTAAACAACAAGTGCTTAGGTACTAATCCTGACCTTCATCCTGCCGCCTTTTCATTACTTAGTTTCTTCTTCATTCACTGGTGATCATTGAACGGTTGTTACATTCACTTGGGCACACTACATTGCGTCTATCGTAAGCGAATATCAAGACGAATGAAAGTCACCCGCCGAACGCAATATTTGATCTATTTCGAGCGGTATTAGCATTAATGCTATCTAGCAAAATATAGCTACAATCATCAACATTCAAAACAAATATCGTTTTATATGGACATTTTTAAGTTCCTAGATGCGGACGGTTTGTTCTTTATTTTTGGATTTTCGCCGTTTACTTACAAAACAATGCCGAGCATTCCTGCAGGAAATGAACTACTTTGATACCGTCGCTAAGTCATTCCCACACATTCATCACCGATTACTTTGCACACAAGCGTAACATTACTATCACCAAAGTAGTAGTTGCTGTTGTTTTGAAAAAATCGCTTTTATCTTAGCTGAGCGGATTCGCCTGTCCCACTGACCGCCCTAAACGATATAAGACGTGTTCCCAGCGAAGGGTGCGAGTATGTTACTGGAATACATCTACCAGTGGCCACTAAATGCCTAGCTATGATGATCTCTGCTGTTGTGCTGTTTTTGATAATGGCCATATATCCAAGATATGCAAAATGCTACCAACTGTACCTATCTAGGAACAATCTGAATGGGTAATTCGACTGACTCAACAACGAACGCGTGTAGGCAAACGCATGCGTTCTAAGCAAAATCGTCATGGTAAAGGAGTCCGCAAGAACTACAATGGACGCCTAATTTCTCTATCGATGCGTCAGATTCTATGATTTTTCACAACATCGGATGATGCGTTACGTAATACGGGTTATCCTGCCTGAATGAGGGTCATATTGACCGAACGAAACGGCGTTAGCCCTTCGATGTGAAGCATGTGAGTCCCTTGTGCGTAGTTAAAACGGTCTAGCCTTTATAAAGACAGACTGAATAAAACGCAGTCTACAACGGGAACAGTTTCACGGGTAGTTTAGTGATCGAAGTGCATCTACAGGACGTTCCATGTCAAAAACTACAACTGATGGCGTCATCCGAGCGACAACGTAATTCGAACTTCGACAGCGTGCATATACATAATCAATTATAATAAATTGCAATCGATAATCGCAGTCATGAGCAAATCGAGATAGGCAATTCTCACAGTAATTGGTCTAGCGCGGCTTTCGTTTGCCCTGCACAAACCAATAGTCAGATAACTAGGGCGTATTGTTAAGTGTCCTGGTAGTAACTCCTCTCATCTTGTCATCTAATCAAGAAGTCAGACTTTCCTTTGAAGCATTTTTCTATTCAAGTAGACGACTTCATCGTCTTAGCGGCTTAGCGCTTTGAGTCTTTTTCACTATTTCCCTCCTCCCTCCTCTTGACAGTAAAAATTGCTGGTACAAGCTCTACTTCAGTTCGTATTTACAACTAATAGCCTACATGGATTTGATTATGCGTAGATTGCCCATAAAAAAGCGGATCAACCACAGCAAATGAAAGGAACACACCACAGTTACTTAGCGAATCAGAAATCGTTGTGGCCGCTTTCTGGAGTCGAAAGCTTCTAGTGCTAGCTCACCTTTTGATGGCAGACAGACAGACAAACAAATGGAAAGAAGGTTTAGTACGACTGAATCCTACTGGGAAGCTGACAGTGATAATGTCCTCTGTCCGAAAAGGAGAAGTAATGATACGAGTGTCTAAACATGAAGGAGGGAGAAAAGGAAACAAAATATCTTGTTGCACTATAAAACACAATCTAACAATCTACTAGGTTAGAGGTTCAGCACACCAATTAGTATCTAGCAAAAATATCCGCAGTATTCGTTGATTGGTAGGAGCTGCTGGTGGAGTGCAACCCTCACTAACCTGTACGGAGAGCAGTGTTTTTGCATGCACCTTCACAAGAAATGGTAACACCTGGTTAATTGAATTGTTCCGTTTCCGCTGTTGCTCCTGCTGTTGTTGCAACCTTGTTGAATAGCATCTGCCCTCAACATCACCACGACACGACGCTCTTGAAACTGTACCAGCTCCGTCAGTTTGTTGATCCGAAGCTCGATTGCTGATCCGAGCGTCGATAGGGATAGCCACCGATTGTGCAAGCGAACTTCGTTGTACGAGAACACTGCCATCTGCCGTGCTAACCTCACCCCTGTCTCGGCGCTCTCTTCGAGGCGACTTGTCGAGTGCAGATGGCGAAGTGCGTCCAGCAGCGATGGCTGCACTGAACGTTCCCGACCGTATTTGCTGTGGCTCACGATTGGGTTCCTTGCGCGGTAGGAGAAGAGGATCAGTAAGCAATTGCTGGATGCGTTTCGAAGGGCCGCTGCTAGCCCCGATGGGGGCCGCTGCGCTGTAACTAGTACTGATGCCGTTGGCGTTGCTGGACAACGCCTGTGAGGCCGGAGAGCTCTGGAGCAGCTGAGCCTGCAGCTGATGTAGGTGGGGCGGCAGATGGTGACGTAGTTGATGTTGTTGCCCTTGCTGATGCTGGCCGTTACCTGAAGGCGCTGGCGTTTGTTGTTGCTGCGCCGCTTGTCGCAACAGTTGCGCAGGTGACGAAGACGAGTTCGATGGATGTAGGTGGTGATGCTGATGGACGGGGGCGACCGGCTGCTCAGGAGCAGCTCCGTCCTCATTGTAGACAAACGGCTGCAATGGCGAGACAAAAACGAAACAAAATTGTACGCGTTTATTAGAACCAGTGCTTCCATGTTCCGACATGTTTGCAGGAATTGTAGAGAAGAACGTTGGTTCATCGAAGCACTTGCAAATCATTTAGCTCCGATCGAGCCGGCTAGTAATGAAGTAATGATTATGCCGATTTTTCTAAGCTACGACATCTGCAGGGGTGGCAATCACAACCCGAGACATCTGTATCAGCCGAAACACGTAAAAAGCACGTAAAAATCACACGACGGGGCGAGGTCTTTCTCGCTATGTCTATAAATAATATCATCATTTTCTGTATGAAGTATCGTTGCCCTATAAAAGTGCATAGTAACACCCGCAATCCGTTCCTAATGAACGGACGTGAGAGAACGCTCAAGCTCTCTTTATTTTCTCTCATTGCTGCCTCAACTCCCCGGCCAAACCGATGGCGTTATCAGTATTCAAGACCGGATTGGGCCAACAAAAAGTGGTGACGGAATTGCCACATTCCATCGTATCTACGCCTTAAAAATGTATCTCTATTTTGCCCTGGCTAATTTTTCGCAGCATTCAAGCTGAATTTCTTCTCCTAAATTTCCGATTTACTGATATGCACGATGTTAAGCAAAGCACTGGTTGATGCCTTAAATGGTCGCCATATTACATACACTCTTACGTGTTATTGATTGCAAAGCATCATGTCTGGACGCTGTAGCTCCACATCAATACTCACTCAGCTATTGCCAATGTTTAAATACGGACTTACGCGCGCATCATTAAGTCTTTTCGCCGTTTTTCGCTCGTATTTCTGCTCACCGAAGAAAAACTGATCAGTAGAGCGTACTCTACTGATCAGCGTAGAATTTACCGCTCAAATCAGATACGCTACTTTTGCCACGAATGGAGGCATTTCCGGTGACTTACCAGTCGACTGCAAAGTTACGCGATATTTTAGTGTTTCAGTTTCAGTTCAGAGTTTCCCCAGTGCAAACAGTGCTCCAGTGCTCTCCTAGCAGAGCTGCATGTTTACTGCATGTCTGCCAAAGAGCGAACGTATCTACTCTTGTCGCGCGGCTTGACAACCGATAGTTGAACTTTTACGATAGAAGACGGTACGAAAACGAAAGTGCATAACATATTTTCCCATATCGACGCAGTCGATACTACTTTGTGCAGGAGTATAACCATCCACATGTGTCCTGCGATAATGAAACAACGTCACTGCATGCATTTAGACCAGAGAGATGGCAGCCTCTTCATCTCTAACAAGTCGCAAACAAAAGCCATTCGTAAAATTTATGGATTTGAGATGATTATCAAATTTGATGTAAATAGATGTTCTATAGTAAGTGCAACGTAGCTAACAAGACCACGTTTCGCTATACCTTAGTGACGTAAACGACCAGTTGTTTCATCGATGGTTATTTGCTTGAGTAATAAGGCAGTGGTATCTAAGACTCCTAGGAGGTGTCTGTAATGGTAGAACAGCTTGCTTACTCACACCCGAAGAATTAATAAAGAGGAATAAGACACAAAAGTACAGTCGAGGCCTTATTTACATGGTGTAGGCGTCTTGGCTTTCCGTCAGCATTCACGTTCTTACTCACTCGAGTTCGGACAAAAAGATGTACACGGAAGTATGTTTATAGCGAGCTACGACAGCGTACAGTTATAGTAATGAGTATTTATTGCCATTTGCACAAATCAGTGACTCAAATTACACTAATAACACAATTACTTATCAATTGTAAAGCAGTATATAGCAACCATTAATCTAACGAATTATGTGTCCACCTCTTCGTGTTCGATTTGTCACTTCCCAGGAGAACAAGCTTTAATGATGCGGTTTTGCGGCAAAGAATTATTTAAAAGGCTTCAAAATGTATTTCTCTAAGGTAGCATCACAACGTGTTTGTAGCGGTATGACTAATGGTCGCAATCTACAACTCTAACAAGAGCTGTGTATAAAACCAGGAGTTCTCGCTATAACATAGCATAATTACGAGTTAGCCATGGAACGTTTTGGCCGAACCCACTGTACAGCTATCATCATTCACAGCGACCCTTATTTGAATGAAAACACTCACAAAACGCGGCAGCAGTATATATATATATATATATATATATA
>MNPL01015963.1:975-11134 GCA_002081605.1 Tropilaelaps mercedesae | reverse complement strand
AGTCTCGCTTGTTCTCTGACCTTCTAGCTGAGAACATTTACGACTTTTGATAGTGCATGGATAGTGCAACCTTTACTGTGTGTTAGTATGGTGTCTGACTTGTATTGATTCTTTTCCCCTGACCAAGGAAAGTCATTAAATGAGTAGTTTCTAATCTCGTATCAATCAGATACCCCACACTGTGAGTAGCAATGCATCCATCATCTGTATGTTACACAATCATTTGGAAGATATCTATGTCAAATGTACATGAAAGAGGTATGGGAATGATGTCCAACATTAATAAAGACTTATTTTTCAAATTATTACTTAGAGAGGTAGGAGTGAGAACTCTCTGGTGCTGCTGGTGGCGGCTTACTAAAAGTTCATTTCGATAGCTGACCCACACAGCAGCAGTTGAGCATAGTGCTGTAAAGCACACGGCGAATGAATCACGACATCGCACTGACCTTGTAAGGCGGGTTATGCAACAATAATATAGGGAATCGAAGGGAAAGCTTTTTTACCCTACTCAGGGACACTTGTTCTACTACACTTTACTTCTGCCCGACAGTTTTCGTTAGCGAATTATCGATGGGTTCATTGCACGGGGTAATTCATACAAATTATAACTTTATTGAAAACCGTTTTATGAAAACTTATGTTCCCATCAGGGTTGGGAAGCGCACATGCAAATTCGGTATAAAATTATAAAGCTAGTCATTGATCCATTGGCTTGTTTAATGGTCAGTGAAATTGTCTAGCTAATAATATAATTTTTAAGAGAATTTTATGCTACGGCAAACAAATTCAACACCTCGTCGACAACAACGTTCGTCGCAAATATATTGTCTTCAAAAGCCTCATTCTGAATGAAGCATTATGGAGTGGCATAACGTTCATTATTATTACCCTTTGATTGACTTTATTCTACCCCAGGCTTAACTTTTTACAAGTATCAGATGTAACAGATTTCCGTTTGATCGATGATCAGGATGCTAATTCGACTTGTTCAGCAAGCAGATACAGTCCTGCAGTTAGTAACCGTGCAACAAAATCGAACAAATGTGTATCGCTGCCCATGCCAACTAGAACCAGAACAAAGCCAAACGATTTTGCCTTAGAAAAGCTTGTTTCCAACTTTATTCATCCGGTCGCTTTCCCGGCACTATGAGCAACAACAGCAGCACCTAAGGTGCAATTCAAGCATCACCAAGCCGTCACCGCGAGTTTTCGTCATTTCATCGTCGGTTCTTCGTTACACCGACGGCACTGTCATCATGACCGTTGTTGTTTTATCGTAACGAACAATTGATTCATCCGCTCAGTCGACTCGTCCGGCTAATTTGGTTGTCCGCTTCATCGCTACAGCTTGTCATTACACAGTTTCGACGTCTCTGCCCATTATCGAAGCCATACACCTCGTTTCTTCTGATTTTTCCACATACCCTTACACCAGCTAATGTATAACGAATTATACATTTCCTCTTACAAATTGCTCATTTAAACACCTACCACTCTCTGTAAGTAGAAACACAGTCATTGGGTACGGGCTCATCATCCATTGACGCTTGCGTTACTGCCTGTGTTATTATCATTGATACTAACAGTAGTACTTGATAGTGTTACTGTGATTTCTTGTCGTTGTTAATGTTGTTGCTTTTGTTGTTGTTGTCATCATCGTTGCTTATGTAGGAGCCGAAGGAAGTGCGAACGAGAACCTGAACTCTACTTATCTACAAAATATTGTGCACACATTTCTATTGGACGTATTTTTCATACTTGGTCCTAGTTTAGCGAGCGACGATTACCTATTTACGAAAATGATTGTCCTGAATTGCAACCGTCTAGTCCTTCCTTGCGCATGCGAGCAGGTACGTGAATGCGTCACACGGTAAAATGAAATAATGACATAATTAATGCTCGTGCAACCCACTAACGGTATTGCATTAACTTAACGGGGTATACTAATTACTCATTCGCAAACGGCTTCATTCAGAAGAATACGGTGTGGCAAAGAACAGTGCACTAATTCCACGTTAGTGCATTGTTCTTTGGGACGAAGTTTCGGTCTTTAATTCGTCGTTGAAGGATTGAGCTTACATTCGTGTGTGACCAAAAAAGGTAAAGTTTCGCCAAACATAAAAGACAAAGAATTGCCACTTAGAAAGATCGTATAACACACGATAATGCACTGCAAGGTTTTACGATATGATATTTAATATCCATCTGAACCTGCATCGAGTTTCTGTATGAATGCGATGCCGTCCGGACCGGTTAACTCCGCCATGCTGGTCGGCTGAATTTGGAGCCGTTCTCCACCGAAACTGCCGAAAGTATAGTCCGACAGCCGCTCTCCGCGTGATTTATGTACACAATCTCAATGCGCGACCGAGTGCACTTTCGGCTCTACAACAACACTGTTTAACGTCCGACTATCCACGGGCTTTGCCAACTGCATTTCGGAACAGCTGTGAGAGCAAATAACATATACACATGATTTTCTTCTATGTAACGTAGGCATTTCCGTTTATGGCCGAAAATTCGGTTTTTATTATACGGTTTTCGCGAACAACATGAAACTCATAAATTGCTACAGGCATGTACGTTCTCACAGATATATCAGGAATTACAGGCCGACAAGATGTTGACCGATTTAAATTGAATTTGAAATACGGAATGCATTAGCAGTTTTCATTGCGCCAGTAGATTAAACCGAAAGAGAGAGTGTTTATAGCAAGGCGTTATACACAAATCACTGAGACTTTAAATGAAAAGAAATTTATGTTCCTGTTAAGGTAGGCAGCTGCGCCAAAGATAGCCATCAGATAGATGGCAAACGAACAAGATGATGGTAAACGCCTGAGTTTTATAGAATCCCGCGAAATTTATCAGAGGATTCCATGACTATAGCGGATAAATGCCGAATTTTGCGCTGAATCGCAAAAAAGCCTAACTGCACTTTTGCCATTTGGGGACAGGCTAATGTGTTTTTCACATCAATGTTTTGATTATCGAAAGCGGAGCAATCACTTAGCGAGGTTCTATACATCCAGCAGATGTCCAGACCATATGATATGCTCGCAGTATATGAAAGATTTTTATTTTCCGCTAAATCTTCGTTTTTAATTCTGATAGTCGACAACTGACAGATGGAAAAATACCCATTTGTCAAACACGTCTAATCAGAAAATTGGTGGCAAATTTACCGTTGATTTTAGACGTTGGTTCGATGAGCATTCAACATTTGGTTCGCTGCGGTCTACGATGGATCAGCAAGTCAACAGAAAATATAAATTTTTCTATTTTCACCTGAAGGACCCTATTTGGCAATCGGCATTCAGCAATATACCAGTCGTTGCCCGCTATCCTCTCTCACTCCTCGATCAGAGCAACAGCAGTAACATATCTGAGAGCAGCTAAAACATCGGTAGCATACACCATCGCCTTATGATTAGTGCTGAGTAATAAGCAAATATGAAGAGATGAAACTGCACTGGTGCTGTCGTTTAGCCGAAGGGCCCCTGTCTGATCAAATTCCGCCGACAGCGACCGAGGACGTTCGCACCGGAGCGGCACCATGTAACGCACCACCACAACCGACGGCCACTCGTACACACTCGTTCATTGGCTTCCACATGTGTGCGTGTGTATGTACGTGCGTGTGGATGAGTTGTCTTCGTCAACGGTGTTTTTATTTTTGGGACGCTTTAGCCAGCCCGCCAAAAAGCTAAATACAGACAAGCAGACTTTTTAAGCCAGTTGGAGCGTCACGTACGGCTAGCCGTCCGCCAGTTCAGTCACAGTTGTACAGAAGACATTATTCGTACTGACTTAAAACCACTTCGAGATGGCTTGTTTGGCCTTTCGACTTGGCGTGCGTCCGCGCGTTAATGTACCGTCACAGAGTTGGCAATGTTTGATGATAGAGGCTTAACCCTGCTGAAGAATGGCTATACGCAGAGCACACTTCACGTTGAACCCTGCATGAAGATGCGTTTTAACGCCTCAACACCCATAACCGTGTGGGTAGACGCAACAAAGCCACCAGACGTCTAAGCGCTATCTAAACGGTGAATGCCTCAGACAACAACGAGAACGAAGCAACACTGCGAATGACGTCTTCTGACGGCGACTCTTGGTTTGTACAATGCTTACCTGACGAAAAAGATGTCGCGACTCAACAAATATGTAGATTCTAATTATATATAGAGCGACAAAAACCGAGAGTCGGGCACATTGAACCCACTGTGTAGAGAATTATCAGATGAGTGTGGCGCACACACGTTGGGCACGGCATAATCGACAATTTTGTTAATGACGCTCCAGACGTTATTGATGATAATGATGATTCATTGATACCATGTTGCTGACGCCCAAAATGCTCTCTCAATGGAGCGGCGAAGGATGAGTGACCTGACCACACGCTGATCATCAGCAGCTTTTTTATTGTAGTGTTACTATATTTCCTTGATGGCGATCATTGCCTGTCCGCTAACAACGGGAGCAATCATATGTACCACTCACCCTAAACGCCCACATGCTGTTACTGAGACTGGTCGAACGAAGACTCTGCTAATATCCGATCTAAACCCGGTTCGTATCCCATCGTAGATGTTGCCTTGGTAGAATGATTGTTGATGAATTATAACCCTGTAATACTCAAGGAACTGTGACTTATGAGACATTTTGAAACGTTTCGTCGTAGTAGCTCAATAATTTAACTGTTGCGCAGTATTTTCGAGCGTGCAAGCTGCTGTGGAATTACTAGGCCCATACTAAAGCGTATTGCGATCGGTGGCAACATCACCTCCAGGTTCAGCAAATGGCGTCCAGCAAAGGTCATCATACAACACACTTCGATAGTTCACCACCTCGCAGAAGCAAAGTTGTGAAAATTACACATGCATTTAAAGAAGTCCTCAAAGGTTTTTGCATCACTCCGAATAAGTTTTCTCTTCTGAGTGCTTGTTTAGCTTGGAGAAGTATTTGTTTCACACAGTTACCTACTTTGATACACACTGAGCAATACAAACGCCTATTTTTAGGTTGCTACCCCTCTCCCTGATTAAATTTAACATTTTAACTTAAACCTAAACTTAATTAAAAAAGCTCGCTGCGTTGATTAGCCCGTTTATTAGTGTACCCATCTAAATATATAAGTGTATTAAGAACATGCTGTCTTCATTAAGCTTTGTGCAACTGCTTGCCTAAAATACGGTCACGCCTATATTTGTCTACATCTCTCAGAATGTCGAGTAAATTACCAAATGTATGTTGAGGGAACTGCTCTGTTCTAACGTTATTCTATCTTCTTGGCGGATGTGCATTGCGATCATTTTTGATTGGCACATCGCCTGCACTCAGTTCCATGCGGCGGAGGCGAGCTTGGCTGTCGGGTCTTCCCATAGATAAAGCCTGTCCGGTTGGTCAGTTCGCTCACGTGCGCTTTATCACAAGCGGAACAGGTTAGACTCATCAAAAACTCAAGGCCGAAAATCATCCACAAGCGGAACATCATCATCCCAAGCGGCAAAATCATTGCGTTAAAATGGCTGTGGCTAGACGGTTTGTATAGGTTTTACGTAGGTTCCGGCGCAGAAACACAGGACATATCGTCATATTGTACTGCTACAAAAGACTAACAGCAAACACAAGGCGGAAAGTCGGATTGAATAGATGTTAGTATTGGGCTGACCCGACTAGGAAATTTATGTTAAACCTTTTTAAGCCCCGTCAAGTGATCACGGGAGTAATATACCATAGCTGCTCTTCGCAGAGAAAAGCAAATAATGGTTTCAACAAGGAAGTACAGGCAAGGCTTAGCGTGATTGAAAGGAGCTGCCTTTAATTAAAGGACATTGTGACGTAGATTTGGGACAATGGCCAACATGTTTGTTTGTGTCGTGTAGGTGCTCCAAGTCTATGCGATGCAACATACAGTGCATGCAGCACCCCTATGAACCCTATGCAGCAACGTACGAGAGTGATTTCCATGTTTGGAGAGATGCAGTAAACGTCGAACTGGTTCGAATTGGACTGTAAACATTACAGTGTATAGAGCATGGTCCCTCACTTGACACTACGTACGAGCGAATTTGTTGTAATTAGCACGCAATACAGGCCTTGTCGTGGTAACATTTACCAGCCTATTTCTTCTGATTAATGTAATGGTTTTTGTGGTATCGAGCTTTCTTTTTACAATCTTGAATTTCTTAGGAACTTCAAATTTCTCTTCAATAGAAACTTCAATTTCCGCCTCAAGTCCTAAATTGTTCATTGTACACTATAGAACGATATATATATATATACATCACTTTAGTCTTCATTCAAGGCACGCCGGTCCTTTACGCGACGGGTGCACACTAGCTTTGCTAACGTAGCATGTAATCCTACCAAGTGATGTATATATATATATCGTTCTATAGTGTACAATGAACAATTATAGAACGATATATATATATACATCACTTTAGCCTTCATTCAAGGCACGCCGGTCCTTTACGCGACGGGTGCACACTAGCTTTGTTAACGTAGCATGTAATCCTACCAAGTGATGCCCAAAAATAACGCTTTTTTGTGCTAAATCAGCTTGCACTCATTGTTGATATCTTTAAAATAGTCAGAAGCAATCAAAAGGAGATGTGACTGTCAAAGTCCTCTCCCTCCCTTGGTTCCATTCGAATTTCTACTCTTTTCGTTGAAACATCGTTTTTTGGTATTGGTTATAGTTATCTGTCGTTCTTCGCTACCTAATTCATGGATTTACCGTTCGGCAGTCGTACCGTCTTTATGCTACGTCTCCTTAAAATCGGTCCTTTTAGCTAAGTGCAATTTCGCTGCGTTCACTTCGAGTCGCACTTTATAACATTTTTTTTTTTTAATAACAAATTAGCTGTATAACTAAATGTATTTACTTAATTAAACCGATATGATGCGGGAACATTCGTCTTAGATTCTCTGAAGGCGAAATAATCATTTCCGATTTTCGAAAAAGGTAAAATAGACTAAAAAATTATGTTTAATTACCCTATTGTTTTCACTCATTTTATGTTACTTCATGTTCGTCATTTAATCACAGACGTGCTACTTTCAGTAAGATAAAATAAGATGGGGGATTAAGTCATTCAAACCTATTCAAACTAGATAAAAAAATTGATGGAGTTTTTCAGGTACATAAGATTCTGCCATTTAACATTTATTACGTTAGACATGAGGATGAGGTGGAGAAAGACAAATATAGGAAATACAATAATGGCTTCAATGGCTGATATTTGCGCACCCCGGTACACATGTGGTGCTCCTAAATTAGGTCACGTGCAATCGCACATGATCTAATAATCTGTATTATGTGACTTGGTATCCAATTGGGGATTAGATTGTTCTTTAACTCATGTACTTAATTGGCTACTTTCGTAATCAGGCTACAACGACAACGTGGCAGATTTTTGAAGCATCGCAGACGACAAAGCCACAAGACGGGTTCGGCCACCTGATCGCTATGATGGTAAGCTGCCGGATATTCAAAAATGCCGCCAACTCTGAATAAACCGGCGGATTTGTGGCCCTTTAACTATAAAAACGATTCCAAAGTCAACGGAAGTAGCTGCTGAGGCGATATGCTTCGTTTCTAATAGATAACTTCGGAGAGAAAGAGGAACTTCAGTCATTAGCGTACGTTTATGTGCGCGCAGTCGATAAAGCGAAAATTCACACAACAGCAGCGCCAGATGATGCGTGAAGACTATATGGTTTTGCACGGTTTTTCATTCCTTGCCTAGTTAAAACGCAGGTTTGCGGGTTCGTTTTACGCGTGTACTGATTTGATTTACAGTGTTTAACGCAATGAGATTCGGTCTTTTGATCCAATTATGGAAATGTGATGAAACACATTTGCTATAATCCGTTTCATTGTCCTGATTCGAATGATTTTTGTTTTGTTGCATAGATAATTCTCTAATTTTGCTTGTTTGCACACACAGAAATGTTACTGCAGGAACAAAATATGCTAGGCTATGTCATTTTCATATAAAAGGTTGTCAAACTTCCTGCATTTCTAGATAATCGTATTTTATCCTTATAAGTTAACCCTAAGTGCGCCATTTTACATACAAAGACAACCTTGGTGAGTTCCTGTTATAAATAGAGGCACACTATTCATATCTAAATCTCGACGTCTATGCAAGGACTCTAGTTCCTCAAACATGTGCAAACATACTCGTGTTAGATTTCGGATTATGGTAATCCAATCTTCGCCTTCTCCCATAGGACAACCCACAAACATTCGCGTTCCGTAGTACTACCTTTACTTTCGGTAGTTGATTTAAAGAAGAGGTACAGTCTTTTGCAATTTTTATATGAACCTGTTCCAAACTCGATTGAGCCTAGTGAAGCTCGCAGCTTTTGCCGCATATCTCGTTTCGGCTACGTGTCGAGGGGCCTGCAGTTTCTGGATTCTTGAAAAGTCTATGCTTAACAAAGTCGGTCAATTGAATGCCGTACTAAGTTAGTTGTATGGTGATATTGGATTATAGTTTGCCCAATGTTACGGTAAGGCGTTTTAGATGCTTGTTCATGCTGCGTCTACATCGCAGGGGGGGCGTCGCCTGTAATCTGCATTATTCAAAATACTCTTTATATTTCGTCTCATGCCATTTGTTAAACGAATCTTCTACGTAGAGGCACAAATTTTTTACGACGAATAAATGGTTGATACATATCTGTGTCGCTGAGAACATTGTTAGATTCTAAATTAACATCACCTATTAAAATTGGAGAAGTAATCGCGTAATTAATATTTTGCCAATCTCAAGAATTTTCGATTCTGACACATTAACAATAGGATTGCGAACGCAATTAAGCGTAATGACGGAGTCACTTTCAGCCAGACAAGACAACAGTCATGCGCAAATAGAAAATATAGCAATTCTTTATGTCCCACGACAAGGGTCCCAAGGGTCGTGGGTCCCAAGATCCACGACAATAGCCAAACTATCTTAGCTAACCCAGTTCTTTCTCCGAAGCTTCGAAGACGAATTCTTTATTGATTCAGACTAAATTTTCTTGCACGTCTTTTTCTTTCCATTTTGTAAATTTGACTCACCATCTATTCTTCAATTTACATCCTGAATTTTATTGAGAACATAGCGAACAACATCTTGAGTTATTTCGGTCTTGTTTTTGCTAAACCGACAGCAAGGTTTAGCTAAGTTGCGCTTATTACCTAATAAAATATTTGCTTTTTGAAAAGTTTCCCGCCACCCGAATAATCGGTTAAGACGCGCCTGGTTTGCGCTGCGCAGTGAGATTTGGTCGAAGGGCCTTGACATATAAACCGGATATATCGAGCGATGAAGGTTCTGTATTAGTATAATATGTACAGAATCTTCACCTGTGTCTGAAATAACGTCTCAGATATCTAAGAATGGACGTTTTGGTTAAACTTGAAATAAGGCATAAACCAAAAGAGAGAATTTTGCAGCAATTTATATCTCAACATTTTGATGTATATTACGCATGATGCACAACGCCGAAACGGAGAATTCCAATAGATAGAGCTCTAATTTGGCTCTTGCTAATCAGACTTTGCTAATCAGTACTCTTCTGTATTAGCTTTTTAAGGTTTATTCTTTAAGGAATTTAACATCAGAGCGTTTAGAAAACCTGACTATATTGAGCTGCTTATATAATACACATTTGATTGATTATTCCATTACACTAAGTTCTGTGTCACAGCAAAGTATTTAGTCGAAGCAATGTTAAGAGACATTTAAATTTATACTATTTTGTCGGTACGTAAGGTACTAACTCATACACACGCAGTACATCCGATTCAGGCAAGCCGGTACATTTGTAAAGATATATATTGCCAAATAGCCAGACCTCCGGGTGCCCGGAATGTCTAGTCCTAGTACAAATAAAAGCAAACATCGTGTATTCAGATACAAATAGCTATACTGCGTATAGCCTGCTGATAACTAACTTGGATGGATACAAGGTGCATTCTGATGTAAGCATACTATTAATGATTACATAATGGTAATAGAAATATATAAATATTCTTTCTTGATATACCCGTTTCAATGTCAATACTAGCGCGCCTTCCCCCTTCGCTTAATAGTGGCCTGCAACAGCTCGACGATGCTAATGCGAAGCGCATTTCTGGGCGGGTAGTTCTCGT
>MNPL01015960.1:2871-50305 GCA_002081605.1 Tropilaelaps mercedesae | reverse complement strand
TCACGCGAAGTAGAATAAATAGAAAGAAAAATAGTTCGAGTTTTCAGCTCGCCGCCTTATGGCGTATTTGCCAGCCGAAAAGCCTCCGGTAGAAGAACTTCGAGAAAGGAAAAGCTCTCATCGAGTTACGGTCAACTGCTTGCTGATTTATAGGTGAATGCGCCAGCTAAGTTAAATAAATTTGCACTGGCAGGTTCACATTTTCGGATTCGCCGCGGATATTGAGGAAAAGTGATAGGTTTTGCTGCCACGGCAGTCTGGCCCATCAAAATTAACGAACGGAAACGTTTAATGCAATGCTGTCTTTGAGTACTGAATTTGCGTATACCTGTCGCACCGCGTCGCATCGCGTATACCGAGCACACCTGGCTATCAGCCTATAAACATTCCTCAAAACCTTAATGGACACAAGGCCACTCGGTACATTTGTGACGATTTTTGCATCTTAAGTGCTCATTGACTTTACTCCGTCGTGTATTTCTGCTAAATTTTTTAATTCGGAGGAGACCACGGCTAATGGTCGCCTTCGGATTGCCCACCATTCTGGACTTGGCTTTGCTACCTAACGCGTTAGTCACAAAGTTGTTTAAACAAAATAATTTTCTAACTAGTTTTTTTATATTACTTCAAACATCTCAGGTATAAAAACGGTTCACCATACAGGTCATTTTCGGGGTTCAAAGTGGCAAACGCCAGCAGTTCTGCAATAATTTGCTCTACGTACGCCACATGGTGGTAAGACGCCGACCATAAGAGCTTCTATGTAGACCGACGATTTCCAAGAAAGTAAGAAATTCTACAAGTTAGACCTTGATATCGCGGGTTTATTGGGGATATACATCACAGCCGATAAGCCGTTCTCTAGTGAAACATTGCCAAGCAAGTCGTGTGCATACATAACGGCCCGCGTGGAAATGCAGACCGATGCCAATAGCTTCTGGCACTTTTCACGGAGCAAAAAAGTCGGAAAATATTAAGGGAGAAGGAATATTCACGATAAGGACATCGCCCTTGATACTCAAGGCAGTCGCATCATATGGCATACTAGCGGCAAAGCCACCATTTTCTGAACCGTATTAAACGCCATTAGACGACAAAATGGCGAATGCGTAAAATTTCGCTTAGTTTGAGGTCGGACGGCGTTAAAGAAGTGCCTTGACCACTGAAGACTTCCTTATGGGTCCAGACGCGTGGAGGCCTTCCATATCTATATTACAGCATAATGGCGAAAAATATCTCATGTCCTACTGCTTATTATCACCGCATTTGTGCCGACTGTTAAACAGTTGGCACAGAGTCATCACAAGAAGTAATCGCCACTTAGTGGTAGCGAACGCCAACAACCCGAGAATTATTGAAAGTTTTATCATCGCGTTACCTTCTTTGTGTATAGGGCGCGCCCATCCATTCGGCCCTTACAGGGGCTAATGTATTGGCCATATTCTGGTGAATGGTCCTAAATAGGATCGTATTGCTAGTCACTCGCCGTATGTACGGTTTTGTTTTTTGTACGTCAATGACCATCGTCCGAGATGAAGCGTACAGAAAACCACGACACAGCTAGTGGACTCAACAGTGTGGAAAGGTTACGCCGACTAAGTGGTGGTTTATAACGAAAGGATCTGTTTGTCACCCATTCGGTATCACTAGAGCGACGCGAAGCAACTGCGGCGACGCTCGAGCTACCTACCAGCTGGACAGAAGGCTGGTTCTTGCCATGGTAACGTGTTATACTGATTCGCCGGCTACCGGATCAAAGAGCGCTGGGCAATGATGCTCTTTGTGTGCGTCAGCGTATTCTGCCCATATTGAGTTACGCGAGATAACGTGAGAAACGCGACGTCAAATTTAGATCATGCGGAAGGTTGTGACTTGAACAGTAACCCGCCGTGTGGAATATTCTGTAAGGTTTTTTGCGGACCCTTGAGAACGCACTCGTCTGACTTTCAGTCTTAAGATTCCCTCCCCCCCGGTAGCATTAGGTTGAAGTGGCATGTACTTCAAGTAGGCATGCATCTCCCCTATAACTTTACCTGTATCAGGGAGCTCAGCTGCACTTCACCCGAGTGCACTTGCCCAAGTGGTTAAGTAGTTTTTTCTCGCTGTTAGACAGACATGAAAGACTTATGCGGAAGAATTCTTCTTCGCGCCTTCTTTTAATGATGCCTGAGGGAAAGCATTTTTGGCCCCGTTCGAAGCACGATTAAGTGATATCATCATGGGTGATATGCCTACGCGTCGTCGCGGTGCATTGACAATAGCTGTCTTTGTTCGTAGCACTTCGTAGATGGTTCCTAGATGGTTATCTACATCACCTTTTGCTTGCCAATATTATAGTAACACGATCATGATTCGAGTAGGTTCTATACCTATTCGTGTTAGGCGAAACGACATTCTGGAAATTGTGCAGGTCTGGCAGATGGCGATGTCGAGAGCCCTCGTATCTCAGCAAAAGCTCAGATGCCCGAAATGCCGGATGACAAAAAACTAGTGAATTTTCGTAACTGCACAAGCAGTGTACCTATTTCTGCGTTGACCTCGGAGGTGCACATACGTCACTCGGTGGCGGTAAATTTGGCGCAACTTTTTTGCGTCTTTTCATATTTTCCACGCAAGCTTTTGTTGCGTGGCTTCGCAAAGAAACCACGCGCCTCGACGACGAGATAGCGCGTAACGGTGAGTTATTGGGATGCATACCCGTATAGCTTTTTATCACTAGGAGAAGATCAGCTCGTCTTCTCTGTCAAGTTCGGCGGCTGGGCAAATTTACGTGCGCTGTGCGACCAGAAGAAACATACACATGCACGGAGTCGCTTCCCGCCGTTGCCCATTTCTAGCGTCCGTCTTACAGAGTGATGCAAGAGTCTTTACCGGGAACATTAGATGTTGACTGATGGTCACCCTTATAATGAAAAAATCAGCGCTTCTGTTGGTTAAGTAGAATCTGGCATCGGATGGTCAGCGATGCTGTACGCGACTGGCGCGATGGCCCCTTACACAAAGCAGTCGGACCAGTCGACAGCG
The DNA here is from genome assembly GCA_002081605.1 of Tropilaelaps mercedesae. Classification (NCBI taxonomy): domain Eukaryota; kingdom Metazoa; phylum Arthropoda; class Arachnida; order Mesostigmata; family Laelapidae; genus Tropilaelaps; species Tropilaelaps mercedesae. The sequence goes on along the minus strand of MNPL01015960.1, from coordinate 47,281 downwards.
GGTATCTTCCTACTTCGACTGCACTTCCAACCGGCTCCCCCCAATGGTCCTTGATTATAAAGGGATTATCTGTCCGTTTCGCCATATGGCTTTATTTACTTTGAAAGTAAGGCAAGTGAATGGACGGCGATAGTCAAGAAAGACTGGACCAGTTTTTTGTCGTAGAGAAAAAATGCGCCCGGCGCCAAATGGTCCTTCACGGTAGGAACATTCATTCTTGTTACCTGAATGACCGGAGTAGGAGATCGTAGAGTACCTGCGTATCTTTTAGGCCTTTGGCTGTCATACTGGTCCTTCATATGGGGGACGTATAAGGGATGCGATTCCTAACTTTAGCAGAGCACAACTCTGCGAAGAAAATGGCGCTAACAACAACAATAATAATTATTATTATTATTATTGGTAGATTTTTGGCTATTCTTTAGATGTGTGCACAATAAAACAAAAAATAATACAGATTCAAAATTTAGGTAGCTACTTGTCAGGCAAGTGTAAGCAAGAATATTAATGATAACAATCGGTTTGAAGTCACAAGTTATCAGGTAAAGCCAGAAATGCTCTTTAGCTTGCCATATCCTCACGTGAGAAGAAGTGTCATAAAAAATACATTTAATAGTATACAACGCACGGACACGCACAAAAACATCAATTTTACTCTTTGGTTTTTGGCAATACCGTTGGCGTTTTTGTCACTTGTTGTTACAAAAATTGCAAAGGCTTCGTGTCCAACTAAATAAGCTACTAGTACTTGGCCACTTATTCGATATAGGACCAATGTACTCGCAATGAGATATTGTGGCTCAAAAAGGCTAAGTTCAACAGCGATGAATGCACTATTCAATCAAAGGAAGCCTGCAGTTCATCGGTGGTTCCTGTAACTTCAAGCGAAGTTTAGCACGAAGCCAGCATAACGATAGCAACACCATCAGTTGGACGCTGCGGGTGAACTTAAACGAACTATCCCGAGTGACCGGAACCTCATAGCCAGCGCTAAACATGAACTAACTGAATGTATATCCTACTGTTCAGCCGTACTTCGCTGAGCAGAGCATTACAAAATCTTACTGACTACGGAGCGCAGAGTTTCCGTGACGAGAGCTATCCAAGGACGCCGCACGCACTGGACGATTGGCCGAAACAACAACCCTGCTGCCGACTCGAGTTCGAAGCTTCTGCTTGAAGTCAATCACGACATCGTTTCCACACCGCGTGCACACGCGGTCCGTTCGCTGAGCTGCACTTCACTGGCTGAACGCACGGAACAATCCGACGGAACGGCTGAGCTCGCATCTCCCCTCACTGCACACCCCGTTTCTACGGTGGCCTGTGTCAATGACCTGGTGGCCTTGAGTGGTGCCTGTGGCCAATGGACGCTCTGACGCGCTGACTCCTCCGGCGAGGCTTTTTTAGCGTCGTCTCTCCTCTCGCACTGTAGAACTGAAGACAATTGCGGGCTGCGCCCGGACCGCTTGCACGGCAAAATGCATGCGACCAGCGTCAATCCGCTCGGATCGAAATGCACCCTATCGAGCTGCACTATGGCTATGGCCAATTCGTCGTCGCTGTTGAAGTTGTGCTGGTCGTCGGTTAATGTTGCGTTCCGCCTACAGCGCTTCGCACGAATCGCCGTTGTTCTCCGGCCGGCGGTCGTAGTCGCTGTACAAACGCTACACAGCGCTGATGCGGTCCTGCTGTTGCTGCTGCCTCCGTCCTTTCGCGTGCGTCAGGTTCGCCGGCTTCATAGTCGTGGCGACTCGCCGACGACGGTCGCCTGCACGAAAATAGGACGCGTGCACGAGGCTGTGCGCCGAAAGAGGGGCCTATGCGGCAACACGGCCGGCGACAGGTTCACGCGGCGTCGGAGATCGGGGACCGGATACGAACTGTGAGTCGGCTAGCCCTGACTGGCAGGCGCAGTCAAACGACGCGTCACGCCAGTGCAGCTAGCCAGTCGACAGCATCGATTGCTAGAGCGATCGCCTCGCTTACGGGACGTGCTTGTCGCCCGCCGCGCACTCGCCGTAGACAAAGCTGTAGGGAGGGTAAACATTGCCTGAAAGCAAAGTCGCGGATGGCAGGTAGGAGACGCGTTACCGTCGGGCTTACCACACTTCCAAACCGGGCGCCGAATCAGGTTGCCGGTGTACTTGTCTAATGCAGCTGGAACAGGTGATGTTTAACCGACATCGGAGTCATGCATGGTTGGAGTGCGGAAGCTGGCGGGGCAAAGGAAGTGGGGTTCGTCAGCAAACGTCATAAATTCTGTTATTTTAAGCAGAGATGCAGAATGAGGCGTCGGATGAGAGGAACTCGTTAAGGTCTCGCTCTAAGGCTGACGTTCCTTAGAAATGATCTGGAAATTTTGTCAAATGTACGAATTTTACCGTCAACTCACGCAGTTTCTTTGAATGTGGAGGTCGTGTGTTAGGTTCGCGGGGTTTTGAAAGCAATGCCAGTAGCCAGCATCGGACAAGTACCCTGTCTGCTTCGTTGAGCAGTGCCTATTGGATAACGCGTGGCAAAAAATGAAGATTAAGTAATGCATGTGTTTTGGCGAGGCAGAAAGAGAGGTCAGAAAGCCAGCCAATGTGGAAAATAAAAAAGCAAGCAAGGTCTCTCTTTCGCCCACATTCTCTCTCTCTCTTTCTCTCTCTTTTGATATCTTAGTTGACGATATGATAAAGGCCCTTCCGCTCCCTATTTAATGAGCGTCGTACTCCAAGTCCTCTTCACGAAACGTTAGAAAAAGTAGGATTCATTACGTGCTTGGAGAGTCGGATTCATTACCGTGAACCATATTTCTGCCGCACTGTACGCTGCGTTCAGGATGTAGCTGGAGGCGTTTATATCTGGCTCGGTAACTTATTTAGGCGTTTCAACACTTTTGCCTCCATTCTAAAGACAATTACTACTGCAAATGGCATCTGTTATCGAAGGCGGCGAAAATTAGTTGTTACACGTGAGTTTCGTGTAGGAGGGCGTTAGGCGCAGTTGGTTGCTGGAGACTGTGAACTGAAGATCGAAAAAAGCAAAAAAGCACTTATTTCGCCCCTTCAAGTCTGCACTACCAACTTCTGTCTGGAAAGCGTTGCACGATATATTCGTGTAGCTTCTGGAAGTGTTTCGCAATGGTGGAATATGTATATGTCATGATATGGTCCAACATGTGGTGGAAACGACGTTACACAATACACTGACGTCATCGGGCTAAGATATTTATTTATAAATTGACAGAGTCTAGACTAATATGAAGGTTTTGCTAATAATAAGCTCATTTTGGTTATGTCTACGGCCCCATAGGCTTTTGGCGCGTTAGTTTAAAAGTTGGCAAACAGCAGGTGCGACTGTACTCGCCATTAAATCAGTGTAGGCTTCACAATGTTGTAATCATTGTCTAGGCTTTTCATGATAAGCAACAAGGTTGTGGTTGGCAGCTTTTGGCGACCTGGTAAGTCTATGCTATCTTCACCACATAGATCTGCGGGACAAGAGCTTCCTTCAAACCTCTTGCCGTGACGGGCGTGAGCGCTGTACAAAAGCTCAGAAAGATAGCATTTGTATGCGGTTTCCGTAGCCCTTGTAGCTGTATGCTGCCAAAGCGCCGTTATAAGTGGGGTATAAGCGGTATTTCTGATAGCAATATTGTTGATCTTCCCACATCTGCATTTGCAGTTGACGCTGGCTACGCTGTGCGGGCCATGTTTAGGCACACGTGGTTTACTCTGTTTGCGGTGGCTCTTACTTTGAAGGTCTTGTCTCTGTCTAATGTCCATAGAAATTTGATTTCGCTTCAAATAGACGTTTTTCACGTGTATGTTTGTAGTCAGCCTATAGTTGGCGGTACATGGTGTCCTAGCTTGAGCTGTTTAGCCCTTATCGACTGGAAAGGGGCATTGAGTAGAGGACGTGGTAAACGAATTTGACAGAATTTACAACCTTAATCGTAATGTAAGATAGGTATCCTTCATTTTGATTTGACATACAGCGTAACGCTTGTCGCTCCGCGCTACTACCTTGCCGTTGGCCTTTCTCTTGTGTATGTATTCTTTTCAATATCTTGCAAATTAGTACCAACGTTTTCTATTAATGCCGTAATTCTTCTAACAGAATACCCAGGCGTACTACTTCGGCTTATACAATAGAATGTTCCCTCCAGAGTAAATTCCCTAACGCATATCTTCGAGGACCATGGCACGTTTGTATGCCTACGGAACGAGAATAGAATGCATGTGTACCTTGCTTTTTGGTCGCGTGGAGCTAACCGTCTAGAGAAATCCATATAATGCGTTTCCAGCATTATAGACAGCTTTCGAAAACACGCTCATTGTGCTACATTTGTCTTTGTATGCGTGCGTTGTTCCGGGCTGCTCCTTGTTTTTGCCCAATGGCTTGCTACGCACGAAGCGACTCTCGAAACTGTGAGGGAGTGAGAGATTATAAGGGGGAATTCTGGTTCGACACGGAACTGTGTGCATAGAAATTACTCAAAACTCATGACAACACCTTGCTATGACGACACGTAGGTGAAGTCGTGATGCACAGAATAATCAAGTCACCGTTAAAAAGTGTCATGTATGGGCCACATAGTACTCCTAGAGTGAGGGAATTTCACTTCATCAGCATTGTCTCCATTTGTCTCGTGAAATGAAAAACTCCCTGCCGACATTGCTCTGTAGTAGAATTAGTTTTGTATCTTTACGGAAGAGTTTACTCTTGTACTGAGAAACCCCGCTTAGAAGGTGAAAAGAAAAATGTCATATATCTTTGAATATATATATATATATATATATATATATATATATGTCAGGTCCTTTATTATATCACCTTCCATTTTGTACCCGATATAAGCAAGGCACCTCCTTCACGAGTACAATCTCATCAGTAGGAACCACTCATGTCTGCAAACACAGTTGATTACCTTTTCGGTGTTCTAGAAACGAATTATCTATGGAGAAAACGAGATTGAAAGGGCACCAACGGAGTAGTGTATACAATATTGACACAACTTCGTTTTGGCATTTCTAAATAATAAGCACTTCTCTTAATACTACAATACTATCCGTTACGCCCTTCATAGAGCTGCCGTAAGAAAAATATTTATCGCTTTATCGGTGGATTTCGAAATTAATTATTTGGCACTGAACTACCAACCTCAGAAGTGGTGGTAATAATATTTGCATATTATCCGCCGTTAGGAAAGGGAACATATTAAAGTTACATCGTTGGTTATTTCTTCGCTTCTCGTGCGATGCGAGATTGTTCAAGCAGATGATGAGAGATAAATCTGGCAGGTCAATGTTGAGAATGGCTGGTCATTTGAATGTTGGTGCTGCAATGCTGATGAGAGTAAATAATAGTGACAGCGAGAAAGGATCAATGCGATACCATTTTATTTACCTCTTTTGGTTACAATGAAAGTGGTCTTGGTCGCTTGTTAGACATTTGTTGAATTTTTTTTTGAGGGTGCTTTCTTTGGGACGTACACACTTAAGTTAGAGATGTTACAATCGTATAGTCAACAGGTTCTGAGCTATTTTCAACCATGTAGGTTGCTCCTTAGGTGACGTCATCCAGATAGTTAACCAGATAGTTGTACCAGCCAAAACAGGATAAGTCTATTTTTTCCTCTTCCTTACTCTTCTTTTAGGTGGTAGTAATAGGCGGGCCAAACAGATCTAATTTTTGTTCGTGTGTTCAAATTTGTCAACCAATTAATGTACTCTAATAGGCTCACACAGTCGGCTTTCAGTCAGCTTGACCCTGACCTCCATCGTTGCTTTATTTCCAATTAGAAACAGAAACAAATTTAGCTGTTTTTTGTGCATAGACCATGAACCTTTTTTTGCAGCTACTTGATTTGCTCGAATCCGAACCTGAACCTCTATGTATAGCTCACCTAACAAGCTTGTCCGCTTACGTATAATTAGGGTAGTAGCCGTGCGCTCCATGGGTAGGGCCGCTTTTTATAATCATTAGGAGATTCTAAATTAGGTTTTTGTTCTATTCACCCTTTTTCGTGCTTTACCAAAACAAATTACATTTTACCAATCTTTTGTGAGCATATTTTCTAAACTCTGTTCTCAAATTGGTGCATTTAGTATTATTATGCAATGAGAAATCGGCTATTATTTGAGTACGCCAGTAGTACTGCTATTATTAGGTTTAAAATACACACGGTCCACATCTCACGATCCACTTCTTACGTTTGTGCACGTCGAATTCCACGGGGTGATGCCATTGTATCACATTACACTTAGCTGTCACAAAAACCTTATCTTCTGCTCGTAACAAATTTTCGACAATACCTTTTGGTAATTGTCTGCGTGGTGGTAGTTGTGGTGAAATATTGTATTGCATTAGTTGAATGAAAAAGACTGATTAAACAAATACTTAACAGACAACGCTGAAGAATAAGTCGTTGCAACTGAAACGGCCATGTGTGCCTGATATCATGTACTGACTATGTCAGGCGAGAAGACCGGCTATCGTGTCCATCGTGGGCAAGATGTCGAGGGTGTCTACCAGCGTATGTGAGTCTGGAGAAAGGGGAGTTAGACACTATAGTGAAAGTGAATGTATTGCAAGAGTAGAGACGCAAAAAGAAGCTCCTGATAAGGACTCCCGTGGTATTAACAGACGGTCATACCCAGTTTGTTGATTTTATGTTAATTACTGACAGGAAATGGATCACAGTTTTCATATGATGTGACCCCCTCCACGCGAAAGTAAAGGTTAGTTCACAACGGATTAGTTTTCCACCTTTAAAGAGAAAGAGAACAGACCACAAGACGTGCTTACCTCACATGTTTTACCAATAACAAAAGCAGTCTCGGCTTTAAAATAAGGAAAAACTCTAGAGAATAGAATTTTGATTCAGACTCCGAGAAATCTCCGAGAAACTGCCGAATTGTGTCGAGTCTATCCTTTAGGGGAAAGCAAACGAAGCTTCATTGTGAGGCAACGGAAACAACTCTCCTATTTCACCGGACTGGCACATAGAGATACTTCGGGACACACAGAAACATAGAAGTCCAAAAAACTTTTTGCGGTTTCCACGAGTACACTAATACAGATCACCGTACCGTAAAGTCCCTACGTCAATGGCCCAGAATTACACGACGGATCCGTATGCGTTTCCCCTCCTCTAAAAATATGGTGGCAGAAGCAGTGGAGTAACAATGTAGACGAGCTTCGTTTGCTTTCTTCCAGCCCGCTGGCTCCTTCACCTCGTGTTCCTGGACAGGTCGCTTGCGTCGTCAGCCGTCCGATAGCTCCATAAGGAAGAGCTGCTTTTGTGTTGTATTTACTGCTGGCGGATGAACTTGCTGGTAATATTCGATAAATAGACAGCCGTATCGGGTGCGGTAGCTTATGCCGCCTTATAATAGCTCGTATCCGCACTCCTCTATCCTCTGTTTTCCTCCACCTCTTTTACTCGTCCGTCTTTATCTGGTATCGCCGTTGACTACCTGATTGGCTCGGCGTGTCACATGCATGGCATTCCCCTTCGGGATCCTGTATTGAGAGCCGTCTCTTCGTCTGTGTCACCGAGTTCGGTCCCATCTGACCACCACGCGGAGAGCGTGACGATACTTTTGCTACTCAGCCTTTCCCCCCTGCTGTTCCTTCGTTTGGATCTGCTCCAGGTTACACATATCGTCCTGACGACATCTAGTGTACCACACGTCGTGCTCAGTACACCAAAGCCCTCGGGCTATTGACACGTTGCCTTTCTCTTCTGCATACCCACAACTCTAAGACCACCCTCACGCCAGACACACATCGAACGCCGCCCGTCAGGTCGGCCGACGTGGTCGAGTCGCTCGTATTCTGCTCATTTGCCTACTGTCGTGCATCTATCAGGACTGGCGGCCAGGTCACTCACGGCTCCATGATACTTTACCACTAGCATGTTCTACAGCGCTCAGCCAGGCGGCGACATCACTACAGACACCAGAGGCCGCGCGTTGGGGTGGAGCACAATGCTGCGGAATTTCGGTCAGGGCTGCCTTCTGTAGCCAGTGCGGTTCGACGACTGTCTATCGTCAAGGACATGCTGCGACCTTCGCGTGCCACCATCGCTTATGCGAAGGGAAGATAGCTGAATTGGCGAATACGTACGGCGGGTGCCGCCTTCCCTTTCGAACGCATCGGATTATCGGTCACATCAGAGTTGCTACGCCAGCAGATGTGAACAAGCTTTCCGGTATTATTAGGGACGCTTTTAAGAGAGTAGCGGCCTATGCAGTTAGTCTAGGCAGTAACTTTAATGTTTAGCGTGTGCAGATTGACGGAGCGTGAAGCCACTGATGGTGAAGTGCCACACGAGGCCGAAAATGCTTTGACTGGGGGCGCCACTGGAATAAATGCCTGTCTCTAGAAGACGCGCCCGTGTCTGCGTAAAACGACTTACTCTTCATTTAGATTTTTCGGAATCCTGAAAGGATACGGAATATAAATATATGGAATTAATTCCGGAGAAATTTGGGTATAATAGAAGTGATTCATTTAAATATCCCGATGCGTGCAAAATTCGGCTTATTGAAAACGGGATCAGTTTATACACAATGCCCGGACAAGAGCGAAAGCCATAATCATAGGGTTGACACTCTGACGGAGTGTATCATATTTTTCAGGTAAATTCGATGAGATTCTAGTGTATTTATATCACTTTTTTGAGTAATCGCGCCAGGATCACAAGAATCGTTGATAGAAAGTGTCTGGATATTACACCAGTTCGCTTTAGTTCGAAAATCTACATCTCGTTAACACAAGCCGTTCGCATTCGGCAAACGTCCAAATCAAGTAAGCAGGCCATTGGCCAGGAAGCACAAAACTACTGGACTATGTTCAACCTAGAGCATTACTTCAACTGATTTCCTTTGACTCTTTACGGCTCGCACCCCAAGCGGAGGACAAGATTTCGACGAAAGGCCAGTAGCGCTATTTAATTTGGAGACAATAGTTTCTTGTGGAGGATTTTCATTACTTTCAGCTAGTCCGCATGCCTCTCGTCTACGCGGGCGTTCTTGGGAAACGAATCCGGACCGGTTTGGGATGATTTGAGTGTAAAGGAACGACGACATCCCTTCTGCACTCGACGACGGTCAGCTAATCTATTGCCATTCAAGGCTCATGGGATCCGCCCAGTTCTGCCTGCGTCTGCGACAGGGAGGGCTGTCCGATAAAATGCACAGCTAAGGGATGCCTTCTTAGCGACCATAGAAGGATACAGGAAAACATCGTGGTGGAACGTATCGAAGACACCGTTGTGAGATCTGACCGTTTCCCGAGCGACCATAGCAATTGGAGGAATGCTTCACAGGGAAACACGCACTGACAGCGATGAGTAGCGTTTCCGTTGGCATTCACTGTTGAATGTCAGGCGTCCATATCACAGACTGCGTTGTCGCGACCTTCGACATTTTGTGGTAACTAATAACAAGCGTAAAGCCGGATCATTTGGTTTCTGACAAGTGTTAGGGTGACGAATTAGGCAGTTGAAGCGGCTATTTGATTGATGTCCCACATGTAAATGCGCTACTTGAGAAAACGACGTGGCTGCGCGCCAGCGTAGGAAGTAACTCTCACTGACGAATAACAGTAACAATTACCCCATATCTTACACCTTTTTTCTTGCTTTAAAGCTCATTATTTTTTCTTGCATGTATGTAGCCATTTGTCACAGGCGTACGGATGCCAAAATAACTTCGAGCATTTCTTTGAAACGTCTAAAAATATTTTCATTTCTCAGAGTTGGGGGCATGGAGTGCTAAAATATGCACAGTCTTTTGGTTAGCAGTGCCTAGTTAATGGCGACTTTGAAAATGATTAATTTCAAGCCGGGTAAGCATCTTTCGTGCGCCGGTACGTGCCGATTTGAAAACAAGCTAGGTAATTAATGGTCGTACTGTGTGTGATCCGTATATCTAGTCCTTCAATTGCTCAAATTTCTTTCCTTAACTGTCTTTTACTATCTGTTGCTAGGTGAATTGGTGTGGGGGGCGCACTAAGAGAATACATGTAAAATAAGGTATAACATTATACGAAGGTTTAAAACATGTATTATACGTTATATTCCAGAGTTAATTCAAACGTGGTATCATGGGCATATACCAAAAGATTGATGTCCCGAATGCTGTCAAGCATTATCCAGAAAAATACGGTCAGTTTAGCCAAATACGCCTATAAACATCGAACTTCGAAACTTCGAAAAATCTGATCTATTACTAACCATGGCTGAAGCACTGGCTATAGCAACAGGGTTGTTAGGATTTTCGAATGGATAAAACCAATAAACGAAGAAATCAATATCTTCTAGGCTCATGAACAATGGTATTAGGAAATTCACTTTCCTAGAATCGAAGGGTCAGGCGGAGAAGTTAGTATTTGGATTCTGTTTACTTAGAGGTATATATATATATATATATTACGGGATTAAATAAAATATAAACTTAACTGTATTTATATATCTGACTATACCAAGGACATGTGGTACCTTTGGAAATACTTGTTTAGGTTCCATGGATCATTAAGCATTCTTCTCTTCACATATTATAGTTATTTGCTATTAAAATGAAAAAACCATAGTAAACTTCTACATAGTGCCCGTTTGTTGCTCATATTTATCCAGCCAGCAAACCATAGATTTCCCATATGGAACTAAAATAGCACCATTATAGTAGTTCGCAAAAGCAGCACACCCCCTCAGGAACTAAGCCCATTGAGGTCACTCGCAGATTGCCTTAAAGGACGTATGAGATTCATATGAAGATTCCGCTAACTCATTTGTAGATAATATTAGAATTAATTAGGGCCATTCTATCGATCGTTAAAGCAATCCATCAAACGCAAATTAGAAATCCTCGAGCTCGCGCTCGCTGGCTTGGTGCATTTGCGTGTACATTGCGAACAAAGAGGACACGTAGGTGCACGGGTCCGACCCTCCTGTTGCATATTTACATTTACGAGCTCCGTCTTGCAGAGTAATGCAAAAAGCAATACCGTGAACGTTAAATGTTGGCTGATGGTTAGCCCAAAAAATATTAGATTTCAAGAGACTTGCCTCCCAACAGCGTTTATAGGTCTCGAAGTACTGCAAAAAGTGAATCAATTAGGTTATTTACAGGATGCGTCAAAAAAACCTTAAATATTTTAGCTAGTAAGTTGAAACGTATGAAGTGTATTCATGTTTAATCTGTTGTGTAGTAATTGTTCATGGTACTGAAGCTTTTACGATATTGTACTTAAAATTAATCTTTTTATTATTATTACTGTCTTTATGAGTACACTGAAAGCTCAATCATTGTAAAACTGGCACTCCAAAAGTACACTTCTGTTTCAATAAAAAAAGACAAAGAGAATGTAGTAATTGTTCATGGTACTGAAGCTTTTACGATACTGTACTTAAAATTCATCTTTTTATTATTATTACTGTCTTTATGAGTACACTGAAAGCTCAATCATTGTAAAACTGGCCTTCCAAAAGTAAACTTCTGTTTCAATTAAAAAAAAACAAAGAGACACATCGTTTTTATTAATGCATACCTCGAATGAATTTTTCGGCTTTTTTTCATGAGATTATGGTTCCAACGTTTGTCACAGTACACTGGTGCTAACCAAAAAGTAGCGTGCGATAAATTACTGTACTGTGCCCGTTCAGAAGTCCAATAGGAAAGGTCTTAATTAACAGTTTTTTCTTAAAAACGAAAGACGATGTATTCAGACGACTAAGCAACACAGGAACCTCGTGACCAAAACGAATTCCCAACACTGTTGTAATAATTGTAAGGCGTCTTTATAGAGGCAATGGGTTAATATCGGTGAAGCTTCATAAGTTACGGGTCGTTAGTGGTCTATACAGCTAGGACGTGTTCCGAAAATACAGCGTGGGCTCCATTGACAGGAATTACTGTACCTGTCCTCTGTTAAAATAATAGTCATAGGTTTCTTCCTATGGCAATGCGGAAATGAGCTCACTTGCAAATGACCAAAAGAACGGAGCTGAATTCTCTAAACAAGGATTTAAGTCCAGTGGAAAAGCTCTTAAAATCGGAGTTGATGTACGATTTGGATTGCACTTTCGGCGGGCCACTGAGATGACAAATATTATGGCGTTTACTAATTTTTATTAGGACGAGCCATTCGTAGATTAGGTTAGCATATCATCGAAGATAACTTGCAGAGGGAATACGTGCGGTGTTTACAGAATAATGAAATCGTATTAAAGCTGTATGCACACTTAAGGAACGTTAGAGTAATTTACGTCCCTATAATGTGCGACCACCATATCGGGAGCTTAATAATAATCATCTAGCATTTTTGTGATATAAAAAATTCGCTGAAATTAGCTGAATATTAGCAGATTCGCTAACGAATCTCGTTTGTACAAAACTGGGTAATGAAGTTTTCTTTATTTAACATTATAATGGCTAACATTTATTCAGTGCTGCGCGAACAAACTATTTAGCTTATGCGAAAGCCCGAAAAGAAAAGGCAACGTGAGCGGTCTAACGATGTATTATATGTTAATGGCACCATAAAATGACAGCTGTGCCATATATATTCCATAAAGAGGCTTTTGCGTAAGAACAATGCGCGCTTTTGACCCGTACGTACTGAGGGTGAAGATAGAGATTAAAGCCATGCACTATAGATTTGAACGATTTTGTTCAAGATTGAATCTGTCTTTCAACTCATGCAAAGCGGTGGGTTTATTTTAACGGTCAGGAATTGTGTTGGCCTCATAATGTACTGAAGAATATAACCTGTGTGTGCTCAACACTGCTTCGCCACGGAGCGGAGATTTAAAATCAGCTGTGTAAACTAAATTGCTATGAAAAGTCGAGCCAACAGTATTTTCAAACAAAGGGTGGACTAACGTAAGGATTTCGTCGTCTAAAGGCGCAAAAAGTTTAAATTCTTCTAGACACCAAACGTGCGAGTTCTTGCAACGGTGATCGTCTCGTATCTTAATTTAGTCAACTTAAGCAGCTCGAAGTGTCTATGATGCATTATTCTTGTTTATATGTATTTATATTTTGTACCAAATATTTGTTTCTCATTCGCGACGGTTTTGTTGCTTTCGTGTTGTTTTGCATGAAAAATGTATGTATATGGCTCAATAGAGGACGACGCTGCATGTCGTCAGATGTCAAACTACAATGATTGCAGTTATGGTGTTCGCTTTTACGCGTGTCAAGAACATCGTCATAACAACTGGCATGAAGGCAGAATGGACAGGATTTTATTTGTCACTTATGCAAAGGTCTGTACAGGATATACTATGGAAAAGCTGAGGGCACTGAAAGAGGCGTATCACCTAACCTAATTTAGAAATATCTATTTTTGACCAAACGCCATTAGTGGAACCTGTGCATGTAACCGCCATTTAATTGCGTCGCATTTATTTGGAACATTTTGTGAGTTGCAACTCACAAATTTTAAGTATACGTTTACATACAGCACCGTGATTTTACAGAAATGTTGTGTAATTACTGGGGGAAAAATTTTTATAAACTATAATGGGGAATGTGATAAAGTTGATGGGCCGCAGAGATTCAGAGGCGCTGTTATTATTTGTACTGTAGCAACTTTATCAATAGAAAGCAGATAGCCGATCAGTCGTAATAGTGAGTAAAATACTTTCTACTAACCTTTAGTACAATGAGAAATGACAATGTTTGCCGGCCGTGTCACATCTGTCTTGCCATATGCATCACCTATAATACGCAATACAAAACATATCTATGTGTTGGTATATATGTATATATATATATATAATGGTGTTTAGTAAGTAGCGTATTTTTCTTACTCTTACTGCTATCATTGTCACCAGCATCCATAAGCATCATTTAACGTATTGATTGGGACCAAACAGGTCCCCGGAAGCAGCGACTCTCAAAATGACACAACGGAGATTAGGTGTTTGTTTATTTGTGTAGCATTTTATGTAAAATACCTCAGCAAGGGAGTCGAGAACCATTATTTATGAGATCAGCAAGACCTTTCTCTGCTTTTTTTAAATAGAAATTTCGTCCAAAAAGGGAACGAGTTTGAGATCTCTTTCCGACTTAAACTGAAGTATTTGGTGCGCAAATTCGCAAACATTACCACACATACTATACGGATGTGAACTAAAATCTGATTTATGGATTAGTTTATTGGTTACGGCTGGTAAAGTTTTGCCGATATGTCTACAAAAACGCATAAGGATTGCTACTAGTTTCGGTGGATATCGCGTCTTTTACGGTCGTGAATTTTTACTGAAGCGGATTTATATCATACGCATTTGTGACACATGGCTAAAAACCGATGAAAGGCATTGAGTAACAACTCACCATAATCGACTATATTGTGCATTCCGTTAACAAAAGGATTTTAGAGGGAGAAGAGTCTGCATTGCCATAAAGAAGGCTAGTAAATGTTGCCAAGATGAAATTGAGCTGTGATGACGATGAATAAATTACGTCGATGGAATCAAATAATTGAGATTTGAAGGGGGAGAGGAATGATACTTTCCTATTTACATTACTCAAGTCATTATGACCTTACATTGAAGTTCATTTCCGCTTACATAACATTCACTTACTATGTGTAGCATCTTGCTTATCCAAAATTCACTAAATAGACCGATTTATGTTACAGTCCTGTTACCTTTAGCAATGAGTGCAGTCATGCCTATGGGTACTTTTTTTTATTTAATCAAGCATGCATATATTCAAACATTACAAAACATAGCTGCTGCTGTTATCATTGTTGCCGATGTCGCATGTGTTGTTGTTGTTGTTATTATTATTATTAGTATTATTATTATTGTTGTTGTTGATGCTGTTGTTACTTTAGTGTTAGTGGTAATATTGCTGGTCTCATTATTGCTATTGCGCATCTTATTGCTGTTTACGTTGTTGGCTGTTGTTGTTGATGAAATAGTCCTCTTGTTTTTGCCGCGATTGCATCATGAGCTAGGCAATTATAGTTTTCATCACTCTGATAATCTTGACTACAGTTTCCTCAGATACGGCTGTTACAATCTATGATGTAACTTCAGGTAATACACGCGTAAGGTGCTCAGCTCGTCGACAGTCTTCAGGAAATGCTTCACATCTTCAGGAGACAGCAACTCCCCTGTATTTATCTTCCTTCATTTTGAGCAACTGAGTATTACTCTCGATAAGAGAGTCATAGACGCAACAACTTGCTTCCTGATTGTCAAAAAGGCGATGATGTGGTTTTTTAGCCTGGGAACTATTAGTAACTTCGAGTATGGTTAGCATCTGAAAGTTACGTTTGGCCTTTTTCGACGTGCATGACCACTTAAACGAATACACTCGACTTTATCAAGGACTGCCCAAAGTATAACTAATCATTAACCTTCGGTTCTACAGAACTCCGGTTTTATAACCAAGTACTTCCAAACATGAGCTTAAAAGGAATCAATGCGAGCACCCTTTTTCGTTAAATTCGGTTTGGACCAATCCCAACACCTGCAACAACGCTGAATTCTCTTTATAATTGCCTTCTGACCTTCTGATGCCCCGTGGAGGGGAAGGGTTCAATGAATTCGTTAAAATTTTGCCTGCAAATACGGTATTATTTGTCGCGAGAGTGACTTGGTGATTCTAAGAGCCTATGGGTTCGAATTCTGCCGAAGAGCTGTATTTTTATATGCCATATGTACTTGGGACGCCTGAGGTAATGTTAAAGCGATTATTAGCTTTAGCATTAAAAAAAACTGAAAAAAGTTTTCAGTTATTTAGATAAATCATTCAAGATTTACTGCAGCCATTTTTATGCATTGCGCTTTTACCCCCAATGTTTAACAAAATGAATTAATATGAATTATTATTATTATCATTATTAAATTGTTGCTGTTCTTTTCATAGCCTTATAATATAAGATCTGTTGTTTGCTTACTGCACAGTTTTCTACAAGTTGCTGCACACTTGATTTTCCATAACCCTTCCCTGCTTGAGCGTATCTTTACGTTTCGCGTTATTGTGCGCGGCCTTCACCTTTTTCCTCAACTAGACAACTATCAGCTATTGCCATATATTCTTTGGGAATTTTCCTTGCTTTGAGCTTGAAAATGCTCTCGCATTACTTAGCAAGTAAATCAGTCAGAACCGGTTTTTTTTACAGCTCGTAGGTACATCGTTTATGCACTAATTTGTATATGCATAGATCAAGGAATCAAAGCCACTTGTTTGACTGAAGCCTGTCGTTCGCTCTTATTTGATCATATACGAACAAACATTTCATCACGCCATAATGATACTTTCAGGGGCATAATCCTCTCTGGCACAAAAATTTACTTGAAGGTCTAAACGTTTTTAAAGACGCCAGCGCCATCAAAAGTGGAAGATTGTGGAGTATAAAAGCAAACAGAATAAGACAAATTTTACCTAATGACGTTTTCATAGAGATTTGCCTGAGCCTCAAAGAAAAATTTTCCAGTCGTCATTAACGTCAGAATCGTTAACAGGCATATTCAACTAGTCAGCAATTCAATTTCAATAAACATGCAGATCGTCAATTAAAAGAAATTACCTTCTGGTTCATCTTGGTAGTTTGAAATCACCTCGCAGGAAATGGATGTTCAATATAATAGTAAAATTTGGCAGAAATTGTTTTCATATATTGTAATACTAAAGAAACCTTGTATGTGGATTTTTCACACAACGGTTGCACCGCAAGTCGAGCTCGGTAGCTTGGTGTATTCGCATGCGTCTTGAGACGGCGGGAAGATAGGCGTAGATGGGTGCACAGGTTCGAACCCCGCCATTGCATGTTTACGTTTACGGGGTGATTCGCCTATGTTGGCTGATGGTTAGCTCTAAAAATATTTTTTTAGATAAAAGACCGGGAAACACCATTCTATCTGCGCTTTGAACCGTGCAAAATCAAAAGTCATGTGGTGCTGCTACAATCCTGGAACAGAAAAAAGAAATTGCTTCAAAGAGGATAGAACATTTCCGATTTGAGCAGCAATTCCAGATTGATCTATGCAGAAAATTACACGCCGGCTGGCTACAATGTAAAGAACTAGGAGATGCTAACTGTCCTAGGTATTTCGTGTCATAGAGTTGGTAAACATTAACTGTAGTTCTGGCATTTAATCACCTTAGAAATAGGTCCATGTTTATCTTCAGTGTTGGGTCCGTTATTCCCTGGTGTCGGCAATGGGTAAGTGCCGAACGTACTATGTCATTTATCGATGCTATCAGAGTTACACAAATTCCAAGTGTCAACATGTTGACACGATCATTACCAGCTAATCAATAGATTACTCGTCCCTCTAATGAAGAAGCAAGTTTAGCGGCTGCTGTTCCTACAATACGACAAACTATTCAAAAACCCCCTGTCTCCAGCTTGAAACTGCATTTAATTTACCCTGCGACCTCGAAAGTCACTATATTAATAACTCTGAATATTTGCATGTGCAACTCCACACTTAATTTTGCCAGTCCATCAATCTGCACCGTTCAATAAGAGATTGCCTGCTGACTGCTCATTCAAAAAGCGCGCCACTTTTTCAATCTAGTTACGGTCGGTACCAGAGACGGTTGCTATAGAAAGAAAGACGTCCGCTTGTTTCTCTGGAGTTGAAGATAAGGCGAAGAAGCTTCTGATGGCTAAGATGTATGAGACGGCGGAAGAACGGTTCTTACATAAATACAGGAGTAGGTACCGATTTCTAGATTTCATATATATATATATATATATATATATATATATAGTAGACAAATTCTATCTTACGAGGTTGAGTACCCTAACTCTATTAACTAGCCTTTACGTCCACTTTCAGATCATGATTGGCATATGAACCGAAGGCGATCAATGAAGAATAGCTCGAAATAGCGGCATAAACTAGGCAATCGTCTTCACAAGGCAACGCTATGGGTTCATTTCATTAACAACATTAATGTAGCAATACATGGGACACGAGAGTCGCTTTCATTCCACTTTTTTCTCGCAGTCTCATTCGTGTTGACGGTATTCACAAACGCATTTCATCTTTAAAAGGATGTTTTTCCTTCCGGGCTACAAAAAGTGTTTCCTGACACACGACTGCGACAATCTCCGGTTTGACTGCTTGCAGAAAGCCAACAAAGTGCTTTTTCAAGTCAGCTTTTCCGGAAACGATGTAATCTTTTTGACTTTTGTCACGATCCTTTTTTTTGGATGAATAAATTTCCAATCAGTTGTGTTTGCCGCCGGTTGGTCTAGTAAGATTGTTGAGAGACCTTTTAGATATATGGCGAGTCGATGACGTCGTGGGAGACCGTTGCGCTTTAAGTAACATATCGAACCTTGAAAATAAGTTAATTTTCGTATAGTGATGTGCTTGTATGATTATAGCTTGTAGTTTGTGGCTATGATGCATTGTAGCCGCCACAAATTTGAGATTACTGGGTGTTCTGCAAATATTAGATGCAATCATTATTACTCTTATTTATACTTTATTTATATTACATTTATATTCTACATTACCAGGGTAGAACAATATGCAGTGAATGAACAAATAATATCTATTAAAAATTTCATTCTCTGCACTTGTCCGTTTCTCGAACGACGATTTCATTCATGTATTCTTTATATAATGCATAACTTCTATTTCGTATTTTTCTATTTCAAGGTTTTCCAAAGGTTTTAAAGATAGCTACGTACTTCCTAAATTCGGTCTGGCAACGTTATAAGCAGACGCTTTGTCACAATGCCATGTCCAAAGACAAAGGGACTGCACTAACAGCTCAAATAGACCGTATGGAAACTGATAAAGCATCGTAGTGGATTTACCGATTCCGCTGAGATGATCATTCGTTAAATGCAACAAAGCGCCACGCCTATATACATATATATATGCGTCTGAAAGGCTAGAATAGAATGGTTTTAAAGACAAGTTGAAGGGGTGATCCCGTTACGTTCGGTCTGGCGTCGTACGTACTACTGCAAACTCTCGCAGAATCCACTGTCCTAGGAGATTACCCGAAATCACTAATGACGCTCTTGAGAAACCTAATTCGATCGCGGCTAAATGTAAGGTCAATTTTAGAGGCACTGTCGTGAATACCTGCAATTTGTGAATTTTCGTTAGGGTGATTAATTGCACCTGATTACGCATAGAAACAGGCAAAACCGTCGGCGATCACCAAGCGAGACTCTAAAATGCAGGAATCGCGTGCTGAGAATTTCAGCGCTTCTTAATTAGACAATACCAGTATAAAGCTAACGATTCGCAAAGCGACGTTCTTTCGTTATCGTTTGGCGTCTCGTAGATAAACGTGAAATGTCTGCGTGGCTTTTGGGACGTTGTCGGATTGCCTTCATGTGCACTTCTGGTTACGCTAGTCATTGGTCAAACGAAAGGGACTTATCTAATTGAAATTGAATATCGGCCGAACTTTACGTGCCATAATATCGAACGACGCCAATAATCTATTACTGCTAGCATATTTAAGCGATTGCGTCAAGTCTATTTTTCCGATGAAAGATGAAAATTATTCAGCGAGTATTTAAGTAGGAGCTTCCCATTATGGGATCTTATAGCTAAAAAAATATCATACGTTCGAGCAAAAACTGATCTACGCTTTCTCAAATGCGGTGGTGGTTTCGAATACACTCAGCAAAGTTCTAGTTACGGGATCTTCTTTAAGAGTGGTTTGGGCCTCTAGTTCAACCAAGAGTATTACTACAGAGCTTCTTCGAACGATCGCTAAGTCAAACATCCAGGACCAGCCTAAAATTAATTCAGCTCTCCACAGCTTCGCGTCGTTATTCGTTTTGATGACTATAACAGACTGGTTAGGTCTTACACACAGCACAACGAGCTTCATTGAGATGAGACTACCTGAGACTAGCAATAAGCGTTTATAATAGCTTTTTTCAGCGTAAGATACATCTGAAAGGGGATGAGCATTTATAGTTAGCTGGCACCGAGCGCGACGCACGTCATATAGTTGTAAGAAAAGTACAGCAAAGGCTACTGAGGGACGAGGAAAATGGTGTTTGGGATCCTCCTGTCTCAGTGACATTTCACCAGCGAAAGTCGGGCAGTTGTTTTTAGCTAAACTTCAAGGTACCGCTGCCGTGAATTGAATGATGAAAAATACGGGAAATGTAAGTTGACAAACACAACCGGAGCAAAACCTAGGTGAAATAGTAGATGTCATTGCTTTGCAGAATTCTAGTGATGATGGTAAGCGCGAATAGGAGTCACTTTAGCATATGACAGCATATCCACTAGAGGCCAATTTAAACCACGTGCCCTACAGTATTCTTCATTATACGGCCATTTCTCCCTAGTGAATAATTGATCCTTCTGTCCACTTGACCTTCTACGTAGGCGACGTAGGTCAGTATTGTTAGAGGTTAATGAACCTTACGAATGTCCCACGACTGGTAAAGAAATCTAGCGATGACACGGTAATTTAATCGACACGATAGAAACGAAAGATCAAAATGTCAACGTAAGGGCGAACTCTGGAGGCCAGCTAAATCGTCAATGTATGAATTCCGATAGGCTTCGCATTCCACGTGTCTCGGCGCCCAGGTATCTGCTCGGGGGAAATCGGTGTGCAGCCCAGATATCCCGACGCATGAGGCCTAGTACAATATTGAAGGCCTCCAACACGTGCCCATAAAAACTCTCTTCGAAAATTGTACTGACACTGCATAGTAAAAAATTTTAGTGCCACTGCACGGGTCCTACTGGTATGGGAAGACATTCAAGTGTAATAGCTGAGCGAAATGAAGGCATCCTTTATAAGGCACGCACTGTGGCATGTACCCGTAGAACCCGCCATAGAAACACAATCTTGTTGGAAAGGTCTCATTCGACGAGCATGTTCTGCATCGATTCGGCCCCAGGAAACACACCGAAAATGCGGAAGTGTTGCGCGAGAACTGACCAGAGCGGCTGAGAAAGCCTTCCCGAGGTTTATGTGCCGCGCGAGCAATGCCACCTTCCGAGTGAACAGGTCCGCTCCGGCACGAACGACTCTACAATCAGCACTGCGTGCCCGTTTCGCGATTTTCGGCACCGGGATTGCCGTCATGGCAACCTCCATGAGCCAGGCCCGAGTCGCGTCTCCGTTTAGTGCAATATGTCGTACACCGCAATGCCGACAGCGTCGCTGCTCGTTTTCTAGTGTTTCAAAGCCTGCATCTCAAATACACTTAACGTAGTACACACGTAATAGCGTTGTGGTCACGTAATAATTCAATGTAGGTCAGAAAAGTGAATCTAGGACTGCTGAGGGCAAACGGAAGCTGTTCTTCCTTTTCCTTGGGGCATCTAATTAATACAGTTCAAGCAGCCAAAGGCCACTTAGCAACGTCCCGCTCAAATGGGTGGGTGAGCGCCTGGTGAGAGAATAATTACATCTATATGGGATCAATGCAGCCCAAATTATTCTCCCATTTGGTAGAAAGAATGCGAACGATTATAGCGGCCTTTCTAGTAACCAGCGCCGAAGGCAGCTACGTGCATAACTTTGGCAATCGAATATGTTTTATCGATATAACGCATACGATTAGAATGTGAATGCTCGAAGCCACCATGATGACACAGTGCCGTTCGTGACTATTCACCTCAGTTAGTTCTAACTGTGAGACATCCACCCCTGGTGTATAAAGCATGTGCTCGATTTGCCTTGAAATAAATTAAACTTTTTGAAAAAATATCGGGGCATATCTGTCGATATGATATCCTGATCTCACCTAGCAAACATAAAAAAATAGTAACTTTTATGGAGACATACAGTAACATACACCGAGCGAGCGCCTCTGAAAATTGACGCAGGAGAAAGCTTGTAATTGAGATACCATTTGAGAGAATCTGGATTCTCAGTGGGTCAGGGGCGTACTATGTAAAGACAAGCGAGCATATAGGCGTAATATAGCTTACCCGTTAATTAGAATAGAATCGGATGACAAAAAATATCTTTCTCACAAGTCTCTACCGAGGGTGACGCTTCGTCATCGCCCATTTCGGGACCAATTAACAACCTCAGTAAGAAAAATACATTCTCTGCTGGGGTGAAAGAAGACACTTTTCCAGAGGAATAAAGTGATGTTGAGCCATCGCTTCCCTTTGATGTATTATTTTAATTTTTCTGTGCTAATCAACGAATGGCACATATTTGATTCGGGAATATGCTACGTTGTGTGTATCACAAGTGTCTGGGGGCATATGAACCGTGCAGTGAAAAGCTATTCTGTTCATCGCGAGACTCTCGAAAACATATGTGGAAGAAATCTTCGCTTTTTTTATTTGAAAACACCCACGAATTTAAATTTGTTCACGACCAAGGACGTGTGCCAGTCAGCTCGTATCCACACCTGTTTTTGATACGATTGCTAAAATCGGAGCAACAAAAGAGACATTGTACTGGTCAGACCTAAAAGAGAACTTCGCCTGAGGGCAGGAATACAACCAAACACAGAACGCTGGAATTGGATGCAAACACGTCATTGGCTAGGGGAGTTCGATAGCGATATTGATTTCGAAGACAAGAGTATACTGCATATACATTTACCGGGTAAGCGGAAAGCAAAAATTGCGTAGGGACCTCAACCGAGCTGTGTTTTTCATCTGCATATAAAAAAAAAAAACCAAATCCTATAACAAATTTTATTGGTAAACATCATAGGCACAATTATCTTATTAACATAGGCACCTACCCTCTATCCAATAACGCAACCTACGATACCGGCCATTTAGACAGCTCTCCGATTTTTTAATTGCTTGTTAAAAAAAACGTATTTCATTTTCATAACCCTCGAGGTTAGGGTAATTTTTTTGCAGCGACCCTCGTGCCAACGTTTTGACTTTGGCGGTCAGCAGCTAGAATCTCTCCTCCGTTACTAATACTTACGACGAATGATCTAGAAGAAGTACACTACATCGCGTTACGTGCAGGATGGAGCAAAATCTAGCATTACGAATTTACACTGGAAAACCACTTAACTCTAAGCGGCTTTTCAGAATATCAGGAACTTGATAAACTGACCGAACTGCGGCGTCCCGCATCCATAAAAATCATAAAAAAACAGTGCCATTCGTTATCAATTTTGCGTCAGGCGATATGAAACTTTTGAAGCTGTTGGCAGACGTCGACGAGACGCAGCCACTTAACACTCTCCGACTCGAGTCTCTTACTAACTTCTCGGACACTCTGGCTGGAAAACAGCTTAGGGAGTCTGAGTCAGACGTCGGCCCGAAAAATAATTAAAGTTGTTCCGTGTACTTTTTGCGATTAGTGCTTTCCGTTTATGACGATACGGTTGATGCTAATGTTTTATACTCTTACCTGTAGTGATCTTGCTCTCTAGGAGATAGTAAACATCGGTCAGCTATATTAATCTGCGAGTTACTATAGAAAAACTAAACTAAATCAACGTCAGGTCTGTTGATTTGTAATCATTAATTATATTCATGTAAATATAATCATTTATTTCAAAACGTACATTCCGACTGAAACATGAGTTCATTTTAGTTGCTGTCAAAAACCAGTGGACGAACTCATGTGGAATTAGCAAATAATAATAATAATAATAATAATAATAATAATAATAATAATAATAATAATAATAATAAAGAGATCTGGAAATAAAATCCACTAACTATATATTATACTACTAACTGTATATATGCGCCACGAGACCTGTCACCGGTTAAAAATTGAATAAAAAGAACAAAAGAAGGCTAAAGCTACCAACTTCTTTAGAGTATAACAAATTATAGCGCTAGCTGGCATGGGCCGTCTATGGCACGGCTCTGTTATCGTAGATGGGAAGATTTGTCGCGCTTCTTTGGACTTTAAATGTTGGCTGGTGGTCAGCCTTGAGAAAAAAAAAAAAGGGCAGATTTGGCTTTGGTGAGCCGCATTAATGGACAGACAACCATTTGGCCAAGGCGCCGTCTCATAGCCACCTCTTCGATTACCGAAAGAACGCTCGAAATTCAGTTTTATCTCGTAGGTCTAGGGAATGTCGTTTCCCCGATCAGCGCGGTCGCCTGTGAGCGATCCGAACTCGAACTTTTAATCAAGTCTCCAAACAGTTCTATCTTATCCCACCCACAGTGCCCGCGAATGTCGACTACCCAAGGTTTTGGCGTCTTGCAAGCAGTGTCTATTAGATTGTGCTGTTAAGACATGCTATATAGATTGGCTGAGTGGCCTGACAGATTGAAAACTACCAGCTCTTCAGGTCATTTGAGGAAATTACAGGTCATTCATTTCTTCACTCAGTTTGGCCCGGCGCCCACTTATGTCCTTCTGCAGTGGTCATACTTGTCAACAAATTGTTAGACAGAAAGGACCGTTGGACTTATACTGTTAGGGAGCATTGGTAGCGGCTATTCCAAGGCTAATTCCGGTAGGAGGGCAGGCTCTGAGGTACTGCCGGAGCTAATTTCTATTAAATGGGCGAATAGCCGTTCTGAAAGCGGCACTAGCGCCGCGGAAGACGGTAGATACAACATTCTACTTATGTCTGCAGTCACTGATCGTCGGACAGTCAATCCGCAATGTGTCTGGAAGACCCGAGAAAAACCCATATTGAACGAAAACGCATGCAAGTTCCAACCCAAGGATGCAAAAGCTATTTCCTTATAAAACTAACTTAACTGTCTCGCGAGCAATCACCGTCATTTGGAAACATGCTTTCATGAGGGCAGCGTTCGAGTAGTAGTTCATGTGAAGGGCTTTAGGGTTACCCTACAGGGTTACGCGACATGATAGGCAGTTTCGGGCCGTCTACGATTTTTGTATCGAAGGATTTCGTTCAGAATGTCAGAGTGGCTTAAGAGACATTCCTGACACATTCTTCTAAGTATAACTTCTACCCCTTCGAGCAAACTTGCATAACGACGGAGGTACTTGTTCGTTACGTGCTCAGACATCTTACTACCCCTGTAAATTATGCCGGCCGTATTGTTTTCACTTCTCAGACCGAAACTTGTTTGAATTGAAGATATTATCGAGTGTTGTGAAGATGCTACAGGCACGTGGCAACGAACCGAGTGCAAGCTGTTGCCTGTCTAACTCCTAACAGTGTACGTTGGCATTAAAGTAGCCCGCGTGACAATGCATGTGTGCATCGATTCGGTAGCCGTTGAGCTTTGGATATCTCGCCGTGGAATCTTTCCTGAGCCTATTTGAGCCACCTTAGACGAGCGATTTCCAGTACAAAAATGTTACTCATTCTTCCTACGGTTCCTTCCGGCCCTCTCTCACCCTCGAAGCTTCTTCCAGCTATCCGTTCAGGTTGTAACACGTGCCAGAGCAGCACCGAAAGATGAAACCCGGCTCTTAAGCTCGTTACAGTTTCTGCAGGTAGGTAATTACAGTTTTTGCGCAAGCTATTACTGTCCAACCGTCGTCCAGAGCGCTCAGTGCTAAACAGAACTGTTAACTAACAGTGATCAACATGAAGATTCATGAGAACAAGAGACACATAGCCTTTGTTAGTATTGGCTATTTCGTACCAGCGCCTGCACAACTCCTCGACGCTTAGGTAAGTCATCCAAAAAAAGGAGGTTGCTTCGAGAGGAGCTTTTTCTGAAACTTTCATATATCTAACGCAGCTTTCAATGGCGTTAAAATGGACAAATGAGTTTTTCTGTCGAAATGAAGGATACCAGTACTAGAGCAAGCAGATATCGCAAACAATGAGTGCATTGCGGTTCTGGAAAGCCAATAGAGGTCTACGAACTTCCGCTGTGTCTATATTGTATTATCAAGATCGCTGCTTCCTGTGCTTTATGACGACGTGATCAATATAGCAGAGGTACTCCATGCATGATCGGCGTATTCCAGGCACGGTATTCTCTCGTAGTCCAATTGCCAATAAAGAGTTTAAGGGAGATAATGCCTCGTCGACATCCAAACGTACGTGTTTCATAGAAATATTAAACGGCACCATATATCGTATACTACGCAGCCATCCGGTTGGGTGCTTGTGAGTTACGCCTTTACAAGCTGCCGTTTAGAGACGATTGCGGGAATTCAAGCGACTGTCGTCACTTGACTTTGCGCAATAATTATGCTGTCGGTGACGCATTCTGAGGTGCTCTAGTTTGACCTAAAGAAAAAAGAGGAGAAGAAATTCAATTCAAATGAGCTGACTAACCATACATGGGACGAAGTAAACGGCTTCCACATGAGACCACCATGAGGTGCGGTACTCTTCTCAATAAAGGGAAGGGTGGGGACGTCCAAAACCTTAGTAATGCCAAACTAGCAAATGCACAGCATGAGACGAGCGTTAAAGGTAGGCCCTATTAAAGTGCTATTGAAAGAGCTTTCTCCGGCTCTGAGATGCCAGCTCACGGAAGGTCCGTTGATATAAACTGTACGTTTGTGCCCGAGGACCAAGTGTTCATACGAGAAGAACTTACACCGAACGAAGCAAGGACGCCCAGGCTTCTACCGTAAAATAAAATGACGTGGCTTTTCCGCTAAGGTAGAATAACCCTTTCAGTCGACTTTTAATACCTAAACTTTTGTTCCCATCTCCAAGGCCATCAGGTCGCCAGCACGCCTCTGTCCGAGATCCGGCTGAGTGCCGACGTTTGTCGGCTCACTGGAAAACCTCGAAGAGGCAATGCGATGAGTAGCACATATAAAAGAAACGGCAAAGAAGCAAAGGGGCTAAGTGTGGCGGTTCAGTCCCGTGGACTTAGAACAGTCGCATGGTAGTGGCGGTAGCCGGGCTAAATTTAGGCCAAGCAGTGACGAAAACAAAAAAAATTATTGCCTGCTTCATTTTTTTGTACAATCCATATAAGCAGCCTGGCTTCGTTTCAGGGAGCTCCAATAATCATCCGAATTAAACGACCTGACTGTGTTATTTAAACTTGGACTAATTTTTCTCCACCGGTTCTATTCTTACCTTCCCAATTATCCGTGTAACGGGCTCGTCATCCACTTTTAACAGAGGTATTTCTGGCCATCAAAAGGTGGCGGCAGCTCGATCTTTGAATCCTGCGATCTTCGTGAATTTTCTGACCTCGCGGAGCTTTACGTGACGATGGACTGCGACAGGCAACTAATGGACCTGCAATTAATTGGTGGCACACTTACAGGCCTTGATTGTAATATCAAATAAATTCAAGCATTACGGTTCAAGGTGTTTAGTGAGTAGGAGGCTTACACTACGTGTCCGTAATGAATTTCGCCTTCTAGTCTAAAAAAATTACTAAACCGGGCCAGAGTGTTCACTTCGAGCGGACCAACCGATAACACAAACACGCTAATGGGGGCCCGCAATGATTAAAGAATTATTCAACGAAGCAGCATTGACATATTGTATCACGAAAACCTATTCAACTGGAATCGTCCGACGGACGCTATCGATACACGATAATAGAGCCACAACATCAGATAGTCATATTTGTAGGGATAGTGCACTTGAAATTGGGTGCATGAGAAGGCGCATACACTTCAAAAGAGTAAATAGGTCGAAGTGGATGTCCGTCGGCTATCAGTCAACAAACTCTGAGAGAACGATCCCCGTTTTCTTTTTCGTCGGTAGCTCACCGTTCGATGTTCGGGTGTAAGTTCAGTGCCCTTTCCTCCGTTGCTTCAAAGTATCTTCAGAAGTGCCATTCAGTATTTAGGTAAATTTTTCACTCGATAAAAAGCTTAGCTAATCAATAATATAAAGTCTAGCTTATACAGATGCGCACTAGAGACAGAACGTAAAGGTCGCGCTTAGATCGTACTTTTTTCTATGTTTTCCACTGTTTCGAACAGGCCATCCTCCCGTCCAGCAGCTTCGTCCGAGAAAATTTCCGCGCCGCTCTACTCTCTCTGTGTCAGTTCGCTTTTGAAAACACGGTAGATGGCGTATCTCATTATCTAAAAGCCCTTTTCCGGCCTCTCGTTGTGCAATGAGCGACGGCAGAATGGCAATTTTTAAAGCAAGCAATTGAGAATCCCTTTTGAGTAACCTATTGTACTGGACACAAGAGCAAAGAAAAACATGACCAATGATCATTTGTCAAACAGTTCTGCGTTATTTATTTGCTCACGGTAAACAGACTGATTAACTTTCCTATTGAATTGGCAAATAGACAATGTCTAAGCTGAGTGAGCCAAGTGTAAGTTTCAAACCTGGCCATGAGTTGAACCAACAATACGATTCAGCAGCACTTTAGATGTCAATACGACTAAGGCTGGAATGGTCCTCTAAATATCTGTAATCGCGTGCCGACGGTTTTATTTGTTTATCCTTTAATTAGAATACTTCTCGTTTCAGTGAACCGTGATTTACTTTAAATGTGTGGCCAAAGTTCCATCGGCCATCTTATCGATAGTGTCGAAAGGTGGTGCTGGATCCCGGTATGCTTAGCCATAAATACATCATAAGACACAAAATGTAAACTGTACTTTTTCTGGCAGATTAACTACAGCACATTACGGCTATCTGCACGACGCACGCATCACGGTCTGCACTCACGGTTGGATTCGTGTGGGGCTGTTTGCACGTTCTTTACTACCAGGGGCGGTCCACTACGAAATGGCGAATGACTTCCTCCTTGACGCTGACAACGATGGTCATTGAGATGAAACGTTTCACTTTTCCAGTCACCCGCTTTCTGCTTGCCCTGTAATCCACCGCAGGCTGTCCCTCTTCTCGGGTGACCAGCTGGCATTTTCCTCAATCGGACATAACATGCGTTAGCGAAGAGTTATGAGAGAGCAGCCTAACAATGAGTCTGTTCCCTAGTGTGATTTGATGTACGTGTGGCTGCAAGAGTACTACAACTGTCTTTGTACACCGCACGAAATCATTGCTAATAGGGTACGCACGGCTGTGGCCAAGTGTGCCATGGGCAACCACGCTTGTCGGGAGAACACGTGTGTTATACTGCGTATTGTAAAAAAACGGTTCATCCACTGGGTCTTTTCGGCGTTGGCAAAAAATAGTAGCTAGACACTTGGTTCCTAGTTGTTTTCAGAAAGGGTTCAATAGACAGAAGGCTTACTAAATAATAAAGCTTAATTATCGTAACGCTTTTAATAGGTTAACTCTGAAGATTCATTCTCAGCAATCAAAGCCTTGAGACGGATGTGAGTTATCTAGTTGAGTTTTGAGAAAGTTCCTTCGGGCGATATGCTGCGCCAGTTGCGGCATTGGCATTAAAACCTCACAGCAGCCATATTGAGGCGTAAAGCATATCAACCGCTATTCAATATTCTAACACATCCCATACCAATACAATGTTACACAATTATTTGTGCTAAACTAGATGGAAATCTCGCCAAGAATTCGTTGAACTTTATCCTGACCTTTCTCCGTCATTATTCGAAACCATGACAATTGAATGGTAATCTGACGCCGTACACCAATGTTTTCTGCCTAGGTCAACTTCGAAAAAAATGATCGACCTAGTTGATGGAAATATCCCTCCTGGTAATTGTTTTCGTCACTTTCCTTAACGTGATAAACAGTTTTCTTTCCTAGGTAATATTAGCACGCCCCTGGCTGAATTCAATGATTTACTCTTCAGTCACTCTTCACGATAGATTTCGATAGAGTGTGTGCACGTGATTAACCGGTGGTCGTCCTATTCTTGTTGTTGACGTTAACAGCCTCTATGGTTAACGTGCGCCTCAATATCTATGCAAATCCAGCCAAGCATTTTACTCAGATTGGCGCGCCGCTACAGAAGAGTCTTATCCCATGGACACCTACGTATTTTCGGGTATTTTGCTACATTTCGTATATATCTATTGAAATCGCGTACGTACGGATGATGGATGACTATGATTTGGACTAGAGTCCATTGGTTCTGCAGACCGAGTTGTCTTCAGGCGCGTTTCAAGGCCTCCGTATGAACCCCAAAGTCGACGTCGATGAAGGCTGTCGTCCCGTTCGCCAAATTCATAGCTACGACTCGTTTGCTTCTTCGGCTCATCCAAATGCAGGTAGAATCGGCATGAATAATTCAGTTTTTCGCTCGTCTTTTCACACAAGTGAGGTGCTTAAGCAGGGAGAGGGACCGAGAATAGGTAAATGTCTGGGTCGCTAGGTCTGCCATGAGAGGGCGCAAAAGAAGCGGAGAGAGCTCGGCTAACTCGGTTTTCACAACGAGTTCGCAACCTACTTGTGGATTCTGCGGGTGTGAAGTTCGAGTGCGCCTATGCGAGTATGTTTACGAGTTGCCAGGTGAGTGGCGGGGAGCGCAGGGTACAGCGTATATGAATGAGCGTCTGCTGACACGGTGAGCTGCAAGACAGGAGACAATAGATGATACATTTTGGCGACAGACTCGATGATAGGTGATAAAGGCGCAAACATGGCAGCTGCAGTTCATCCATAACGAAGTCACTGCTAATTTTGGGACTCGAAGATGTTTTTGGGGTTCAGCACACTTTGCGGCGTGCACGAGTCGAGTACGAGCACGTTTCTTGTAGCTTTGGCTCGTCTAACAAGGGCCGTCTTCTCAGAACTCGAAGCGGTGGATCGAAGGCATCTATCGAGTGGGTGTATTTTATCAAAGATGTCCATAGTTTGGCAGATAAGCCAAATACACAGTTTCAGAGACAACGCTTTTCTATGTGAAAGGTTTCACTGGTTAAAATTACGTAGTGTCACGCAAGATTAGCTAGCGTAACGGATGTCTCCGCGTTCATTTTGGGCCAAAATAAGGTAATACAAATGATATAAAAGAAATTGTAAGGAGGAAATAGCTTTTTGCATTGTGAGAGGCTGCTCTCCAAAAAACACAGACGATTGTAGATTAACGAGAATAAAAGTAAACCATGGTAAAATTCAGGTTCAAGGTCTCACAAGTGCCACCACTTTTGAGAATATTAGACACGCAATAGCCATGCTGTATCCTTCACCGCTTACCCGCACCCCTGCAAAGAAAGAAAAAAGCACAAACAGGTCAGACTGATAGAAACGACACCATACAAGAGCAGATCAGCCCCTTAACAAAGTTAAAAATGCGTTTGCTTCTTCAAGTCAATCCTCATGGTCTTTCAGGAAGGAAAATGTTCGGCTAGCGGAATGGACCTCTAGGCAGACAACAAGTACCGAATCAACAAGTAATGAACATCGTAAGCGGATTCTGCTGCTCGCTCCTGTATTCTGCCAGACGGACGTTTATTCTCTACAGCATTTCCCGACAAAAATGCAGTCATCCATTATCGCATCGATAATCAGGTAACGCGTAGACATCGCCCTGGCAGAAAATTAATTGCTCGAGAAATGAGGATAGCTTGGTAGTAGTCTGTGTGCGACCGTCCGTAGATTTGCCAAGTTAAATTATACTCATGTTTATGCTATGCGACTGTCGTTCGACTCTAACATAACTGATGGGTATTCTTGTTTCTCAATCATTATAGCTAGCTACCACTACTAGTTTCACGATACCCTCGATAGGATTGTCCGCCGTAAGTCGCGGGAAACCACCGTAAATTTACCTCCGTAGATATGCTGTTCGTTTAGATCAACGCGTGGTGAAACCACTATAATGCTATAGAACCCTACATTCTCTCGCAGCCAACCTGAACATTGTACTTTATACTGAGGACCCATTAAACAGCATATTCACAATGACAACATCGTGCTTACCTGCCCCGATGGTGTGCGATGTGAAGCGTACTTACGGCGTCTTCGAGGATCCGGTGCCAAAACAACGAGGAACAAGAAAACGCTTGCGAGAGCGACAGCTGGTACGATGAAAAAATTCAGCCACTGAACATTTCTACTAATGAATGCCACCTACACAGATATTGTCCAGCGTGCTTGTGAATTCATTCAGGTGCGATCGTTAAGTATTGCCGAAATAAAGCACTGTTGGCCGCTTCCAGTTGCTGGAAACATGCCCGCTTGTATATCTAATATTCCGGATAGATTTTGCCCTTAATATTATACGTCCATACATCGAAGAGCACTTATCGTAACTGCTGTGAGAACTTAAAACTGAAGAACAGCTGACATTGCATGCCGCACGCACGTTAATCGGCTTGCGCCCTAAATCACTAAATTAATTTTCTTCTCGGATGAACATACATTGCCGGCGTTCGTTAGTAAATGAGTATTAATTTGCCTAAAATTTTGTTTGACAAACGACAATCTACTGACTAAACACATCACTTGATCACGTATCCTCGCACAAAAACATCGTATAATTAGATAATTCAGTCTGTTTGCACTCCGATGTTCGAATGTACCCGCAGACGTACTCAATCTAAATTCCAGTGCTAAATTCATCGCCTCTCTCCAGCTCTCCGTATCACTGATTTTCTGGAGCATTTCATCGTGGCCGTCGTTGGCGCGTTTCTCATGCCAGAGGTGAACGTTGTTACTTTAATATCATTTCACTTGCGCTCGCGATTAGAGAGGTCGCGCCCACCAGACGCTTCCTGGATCACACCGTCGCTATCCGAAGAGAAGAAAAGCGTCTGTTTTGTTTGGGCGCAGTTCTCCTCAATTGTTCGAGGTCTTTGTTTTTGCAAGTGGCGTGCGATGGCCTTGGGAACAAAGTTTGGTGGTCGTGCTGTTCTTTTTGCTTCTTGTAGGTCCTCCTTAATGAGCGTACAATGTGATCAGGTAACTAGTTGTTCTCCGAATGGCTGTTTCGTCATTGTCCAAATCGCGCACTTCTTGCTAAACTAGGAACTCGGTACCAGTTGCAGAGCCAAGCCACTTAGTTGTCCCTCGAGCTGAGAGCAATGCGGATGCCTTATCCCGCTATTATATCAACGACCAGTGCCATATAAGCCCTGCTTTGCATAAGCCATGAGTAACGCTTCCCAAATGCCTGAAGACTTCCTTTGCCTACACCTGCGTGCTATGATGCCATGTCACGACGATTCCTCAATCTGACCCTGAATCATGAGCCATTTGAGTTCATCATTCGTCATTTGAGTGCGCAAGTTCGCTGGAAATCTCGTCGAGTAAACCGTAGCCCTCTGAGTGGCACTTCGGTCCGACGTCAGATCATCTGGTTCAACGAAGTCGCGCGCGTATCTTCAGTTGGATGACGGATGACGTGGGAGGAATTCGAGGGTTCTGTACACTGTACCATTATGAAACCTGTCCGGCTGGGCTGGTCCGCAAAGCGACATTTTGCGCGGCGTCAAGAGTTTCGAACGATGATTGCGAATTGACTGAGCGTCATGAATTACCTGCCCTCTTGTCGAAATGACGGTCGACCGGCATTGCGCAAAAGCAACTGTTTATGGATCACCCTTCAAATATAGAGAAGGCGTTGGTTGCCATTTCACATCGATGATAGTGCCTGTTTTTCAAATCAGAACTCACATCCCAGTGCAGAGGGTTGTGATGTTATGCCGACGATGCCGACTTCAACCATTTTCGTGCAGCTTGGCTATTTTTTACCATATCTTTTGCGCTTTTTAAATGTTCATCACGTTCATACAATGAAGCAGGTGAACACGAAATTAAGTGACTCTTCGTATGCCCGTTCGATTATCGCCCGTACCGTTGGGCAAACTCAGAGGCTATGCGCAGGGACGTGGCAATAGCAGATAAGTCCTCGCACAACAAGAGACACCCCCATATAACGTGCGCGCACATATAATAGGACAATATTCCGGCATATCCACGGTCCTTCGAGCGGTTTCCATCTTCTCAGGTCCTCTCTATGTTCCCCCTTTGCGTAGAGATATGCTCTCTATGCACGTTCGCTGGGCTCGCCAAATTCAGCCGCTCGGTGAAATCGCACGTGTTGCTCCGTAGAACGTGCTTCTATATCGGATAATTGATGTTCGTAGGTCCCGATTAGATGCGTTCCGGCGGACAGCTCATATTTAGGCTCCTGCAGGTGGCACAGGCAGGGAAGTCTGTGCTGGCCGCTGTGTCAGTGTGACACCTAAAGGGTGACTTCACTACTCGACGAGCGAGTTAGACCGATGCGTGGAGTGTTGCCGCTGCTTGCAAAGCGTCTCCATATTGGAAATAATAATTGCGAAATGTATCAATAAATCAGTAGGCTTTAGTAAATTCACCTTCTGTTGGCGACCTTCTTCCCCGAGCACACTTTAGGAGGCAATATATATGCCAGTCTCAGGGCAGGCCTAGGCTGCAGGCCTTACCGACGTATGCCAACCGATTTTCTATATCGTGCCGCATTGGTGCGAGGGTAGAACACAAGCAGGACGGCATCGGCTATACATATAGTTAGACCATGAATTAGAGAATGCAATTGTTTCTAGAATATATAAGACCATAACACCAAGTGTTCCCTTAATGCAAAATACAATTTTATTTGTATAATATATATATAAATACATATAAATATATATACGCTGCTGCATGAAACGAACACAAATACTGAATATCTAGTTTAATGGTGATAGGTATGCGTAAGGTAGCGAACTGACTAACAGTGAGTTGTCCTCGTCTCGTATCCTTGATAAACATATGAGCATGAAGGCATCAGGATAACCCAGTCCATTAAAATAGAGAATCACCTTACAGCGTCACCCGGCTAACGAAGAATCGTTAGGCGGGTGACGCTGGCGCATGGCAACTACTCAAATTTACACAAAAACTCGCTAAAACTCCGCGGAAATACCGTAGAAAGACGTCGGGTCATAATTTTTACATCCGCTTACCCCAATGGAAAGAGTATAAGTAAGAAGATCATTATTTTTTATATCCCAATGCAATACTTCCGTTTTACTTTATTGAATGTAATAAAACCTTGCTTTTCCACTACTAAAGAAAGAAAACATAGCTCAACAGAGTTATTTGTATTTCTTCTACATGAATTCTACAGGACCTTTTTATGCGGATTTAAAAAAATGCATCCAGCCGTAGAGATTATCCACAGACCGATTGCGGCAGATTCTGAATGACCTTCTTGTTTCGCATCGCCATTGCCCTGAGCTCCTTTCCTTCTACATCGTTCACTGTCGAAACTCCACTGTTTCCTAGATTGCTTTTTATTATCCATCGTTGATACCTTAGCCTTGAGAGCTAGAAATAGTTGGAACGTATTCCGAGCCTGAAATGCGGAAAACCACGGAATAGACTTAAACTAGGTGTGAACCCAGCTAACAATAAAGGTCTCACTTTTGTCTGTAAGTGGGGCTTGAAATATCGACCCACTCGTCTACATACCGATGGCACTTACCGTGGCTTTGTGTGGATTTAGCTGAACACAAAACACATTTTTGTAGTCGTTTAAATAGCTGAAGTTGTTCGTATAGAAATGTCCGCTTTGACAATTTAGCTCAGTCAGCCTTCTTTAAGACACCTCTTGTTTGTAACAGAGAGTGGGGATTCTAGGACCTATCATTCTTCTAGCTCAATTCTTGTTTGAACGTGGTCTATAGCAGACAATAAAACATTGAGCGTACGTGGAATACACATAGAGGGTGAATAAAAACAAAACAGGAAATTCAAAGGACTCAGTTGGTCGAAGAAAGACATGTTGTTTAGGCTAGAATAGTTTTGTTGCATATTTTTGTGACGTTTCAGTGATATATGATAAAAGTTTAAGAGTGAAAGAACGATCTTACTGGCAAAAGGTATCTGTATTAAAAAAAAAACAGATGTTTTCGATGATTAACGAGAAAAGTCGTCATTTAGACTCTCGCGAGAATTTCTAAATAGAAGGGAGCAAGGCTTATTAATATATAACTAATTCTCGCATGCGAATTTAGGAACTGTCTAATATGTTCTCTCTAGCACCGCAATATAATTCTAAATATGCTAATACATTTACGCAATACCACATAGGACCGTAAGCCAATTGGTAACCTGATCGGATCGTTAATAAGATGTGCTTTGTCATCCTAAACGTCAGTGCTACACGAACGACGTCCGGTCATGTCAATCCATGGATTTTACGTAAGCTATTATTATGATATTTTTAGCATTGCAGCAGATATTGTATTGCCGTGAATTCATTAGTGCTTCGCCCTAAAAAGTTCAACTTATAAAAAGGTTGAGTTACATTTTTGAAAATAGTTATACTGTGTTATCTGCTGCCAATACGATGATTTCTCACCAGTTCAGACCCAACATCAAACCATGACTGTGGCGTCACTAAGTTAAGACCAAACGAAACTTTCCTTTAATTCGTATGAACAGCTTGCATTAATACGGAAAATTAACGCAGGCACGAACTGACATACACGGAAATATCAAGATGTGCCGAAACAATATAGCTATACAAACCTATTGATACTTCATACGCGCGTATGTTTGCTTACGTTGAAGAAACGCTTGTACGCGTCCAGCTACATGGCATGGTATACGTGTGGGCAGTGTTACAATTAATGTCCTTCTAAATGAGACTTTGAAACCATGTTGAGAGGACTAACAAGCTTTGATACTGGAAACTTAAATTAATTACACAGCATGGGAATCTAACTTCTATCAACCATCAGGGGGTGGACGAATGCAAATTTTTACGATTTGATTGCAACGATAGAACTTGGTGTCGACGTGTTCTCATCGTAAAAGCGTTTTTGTTCAAATGCCGTAATAAAGGCCTGTTCCCACGTTCCTGTTAGCGTTCTGTCACGCAGCGACGGGAGGCTAAATGTAGTGCCATGGTGGCTAGGTCTCGCTCGTCCAGCCACTGAACAAAGATCCCATTTCCTAAGCCAGCGCATGAACCGTAGGCTCCTGACCACTGGGTCTGCCTTGCGCGGCGCGGAATAAATTTACAAGGGTAATCGGAAGAGAGACAAGACTCGTACGGAATTAGAGTGGGCGAACTTATATTACAAAGAGACAAATGTGCAGCCAATCAATGACGTGGGTAGGGATGGAAGCCATACCTCGATCACTACGTTGTTCACTGAAGCCTGCCTTCGACCCCGACAATTCAATCCGAGTACCGGAAACGAGCTAAGGCCACACTCCCTAGCCTCCCATACCCACTGACGCCTCCCATAGCCCCTCGCCCCCGCCTGCACGTAAAGGTTCGGCCACATGCCTTGAGTGTGGTGCTCGTGTGTTAGGGTCGCGTTATTTGTTTTGGTGGAGCCGAAAGGTCAGGTGGCGGCGGTCGGAAGTATATATATATATATATATGCTCGGATAAATCATTGAATCGTTACGTACGCGCTGAGTTGGAAGCCTGATAAATATTGTACTTGGAGGTGACAAAAAAGTGATGAGGCCAGTGAAGGAAATCCGCATAATGTACTAGGTATTAGATGTGTCAACCGACATATCGGCTCGAGTTATTATTGATTAGCTGCTAGAGTATTTGATACTCGTCGTTGCCACCTGTTAGCTTAACGATTGCGTTTGGCAGACGTCAACGAGCGGTCGAACGTGGTGGCTTGATGCATTTGCATGCGTTCGCAACCGTAGGAAGCACGTAGGCGCGCGGGTTTGAAGCCTGCCACTGCACAGTCACGTTTATGGGGTAATCCGTCTTGAGAAACAATGCGAAAACGATGCCGTGGACGTTAAAGCCACCGTAGCCAGCCCTGACAGAAAAGCAGGTTAACACGAGTTGGAATTTATCACATATACTCTACTTTCAATATGTCAATTTAAGGTAGTGATATAAAAACCGAAGGTCTGCCGCTTCGAACGCACGAGCGGAATAGGTTTTTCGAAAGATTCAAAGTCTATCTCTTGTGAAAGGAAAACATTTTATATAAGAGTAAGCATAGCGATCAACAGGTTATCCATACCGCTGACAAGGAAAAAAAGACAAAAGACGTAGAGAAGGGAAGAAGGTTAAGCCGTCACGTTGCGCGGTATGAATGGATTATAGAAACCGGGTTCCAATCAAACTGTGCTAGGCAAACCTTAGCGCTATGGACGAACCGCTTCAACTTAGATTAGTATTCCTAGCCGAAAGATTTGTGCACCCGATTTCATACGTGTGTAATGTACAAACGACAACCACGCTTTCTACCCTCCCTCACCGTGCATCGGAATTATACAATGTTAGAAATAGTTTTTCCTAGCCAACGATTGCTGTTTCTAGGAACCCATTTCTACTCGAGTACCAACAAAAACCAGCTGCTTTATAAAACTGTGTCCTTTTTCATAAAAGTGGGACGACGTGTCCTCACAGTGAACCGCAAACATGTAGTTACCAAAGATACGTACGTAGTGCCATTACTTGTCACCATAAATTGAGCTTGCGTCTACGTCAAGAATCGAACACCTGTACAAGCTACAAGACCGCATGATAAGTCGGAGGCCTCGTTGCTAGATAAATATGAGATTCGAGCCTTATGGATGTTTGGTTTCGTATAAAAGTTTTGACAATAACATTATTACACATGGATACAATCTGACGCCATAATTTGTGGCACTGTGAAAAAAGAAATAAAATTCCGCACTTTTTGGATCTCGCGTCTCACTCTGTTGGACATGTTTGTGCAGCTGGCACGATCTGAACTCTGAACGACATTAGGCTATAGTTCGTAAGCACTACCGCGGCCTAGACAACAAATTCGGCTGAAGGTGTATTATGATTTTGTAAAATCAAGCCGGCGCTTAGCACTCTAAGAGCCCTACTTAGTTTTAATCCCTACAAATGGGATGCCGTACGGGGAAGATGTTTAGGACGTGTTCGATCACGCTACGTGGCTTCTTTACAGGAAGGGTACAGCTTAAGACTTTTCTTCCCACTAATTTCTCGGATACTCCCCAATAGAACAAAGCCTTAGAGCTATTTACCGTAGCCTCACGATTTATTGAGCCTTTATTTTAGACTCAGGCACGTTAGGTTTTCCTTTTGGATGTCCCGTCCGTGAACCTCCGCTACGGGGTTCCTGCGATGGCCGACAGCTTGGAAGCGCTGAGTTGATTCTTTTTGAGCGTGATGATAAAAGCGAGGATAGTCAAATTTCTGTAAGTGTGTATCTATGGTTTTTTATGACATAAGACCATTATTATTACCTGTCGTTCAATGAGTTACAATATCGTCATCGCGCTCAATACTCCGACTGGTGTGAAAGCGTCTTTAGCAAAGCATCGCAGTTGGTGAGGCCACCCGAGTGTCACCCGGTACCAAAGATGTAGGCACTTCATGAAAAACCAGGCTAAACGGAAAATTCACTACAGGCGTCATTGCTTCACACGTCTCTAGATATTATGGAATTTTTCACAGATTATATTGAAGAAAATGTCTAGACTGGATAAGTTCAGACCTTCTTGTAACATGGCAGGGATGCTCAGTAAATTTTCAAAGTCTATTTTCAGATAGTTGTGATGTTTGTTACCCGGTGCGTGCTTCCTATGTGCCATTGTCGCTTTGGTCCTCTTATTTGCTCAATGGTCCAGTTTTTCAGAGGCGGGTAGAAGTGCTTATCTCGAACATTTGCCACAAAATGCAGAAGCTTTACCACGGAGCCTGCCAAATGGTTGATAAGCCGCGATAAGCCATGAAATAAAAAGTAACCCTTAGGCCCTTTTATGGGTCACTTTCCTTGATTGATGAAACTACACAACGAAGCAAAACCTCTGTAGATTAAAAAGGCTTAATTACAAGTTCACGGGGTTTTTGGAAGTTTCGAGCTGCTCAAAGCACATATTTGATAATTACTGACATAGGTAAACAATAATTAGACGCTAAAGTACATCCCATTCTTCAATCGTGTTAACATCATTGCAGTAAAACACATATTCATGGATATCTTGATAGATTTATGAACCTATCTCGTAATCATTTTGTGACATCATTTTTTCTTTAAAAGCGGTTCTATATGATTCTTAACAATGATAAATTGTCCCGATAAATGTATGTTTTGTCCTTAGATATTAATACAATCGTTCGTGCTATCCTTTCATATATAGTTTGAATTTCGGTACGGTTATACAGGTTATAGAGCAAAGTTAATGGGTAATATGATCTATCTAAATTTAAAGCGCTATTTTTTGCCAAGATACCCTATAGTGCTATCAGAAATGTTGCATACACGCTGTGACTATACAGAACCGTATCTCAACGGTAAATGGAGCATCACACCGCAATAATTATACGAGAGCTCGTGGTAACAAGGAAATAATCATCCTTACAGAAGTCAAGCTATGTCTTTAGGTAAGATTTAGCTCGTATACTTAGGTTGTAAATAATATAAAGCATTCGACACATGTCACTGGGACAATGATTGTGTACCCGAGTAATGTAATAATACTTGATGAACTCTAGAGTTGACATGTTAGATTAATTGGCGGTAGAACTGCTACCATTAATCAAACAGGAAGCTAAGCCCATAGCTCGGTGCTTTGACAAGTGTATAGTCAATCCCGTCATGCCAATAAATATGATGACAAAATACAGATGGCACACATGCGACACAGTCCACCAATATGTGGCCGAATTATGATACATGCCTGATCTATGGGGCTTCCCACTGAAGCCTTAATAAGCCACAGCCAAGTTCATATTGACTAGTCAGCGTATACATGGTACACATATCATTGTTGCTCCGAGACCTCCACTTAAAGAGGATAGCTTGCCAACTAGAAGGTCGATGTTATATTAAATGCAAAAATTAGCATCAAGAAAACTATATAGCTATCCGGAAAGTCTGTTCGACTTACAAATTTTTGGAAAGCTACTTGTAATGTTGCAATTTTCTTTTATTTCAAGGCAAGTGCATACCAAATCGGTTTTGAATAAAATTGGCATAAGTTATAATTATGTATACTAGTGATGTTTAAGATAATTTTAAAAATGATATAGACACATGTGTATATTAGCTAATGCAATCGTTTTTCTTTTAGGAAGTTACTAACATAGATGGCAATGTGATTAGAAAATTTGAGTAAAAGTTATGTACTTGTTAAACCTTTAGTTTTTGAGGCTTTAGTTTTCGTATTGCGCCTAATTTATAAAAATACAGCATCGAATTATTGCCACACCATATCTATACGCCTCATACAGCCGGTTTACCTTGATAAACTTTTACTTGTTATCAAATACAAAATCCGTCTTGTTTTTGTTACGCGTTGCATTGCGCTTCGGTTGTTGTTAATTCGCTTTAGCACGTACTATAGGTAGTCAGTACGCTCCTTTTCTGCTTCAAGGATTGAAACTAGTAAGAAGGTTATTTCAGAGTCAACTCAAGTTCAATTTTCACCGCTATCGGAACGGCTACCCAAACACAAGCCCATTTATCTTGCCATTTCAAAAAAATACGCTGGGGTTTGATGAAAGAGAAAACCTTAAATTCAGTTTTTCTCACGTAAACTGTTCTCTACCCTCGTCAGTATCCACACCCGTCCACTATTTTGATTTCTATTTCGTGCGCAACAAATTCGCCTGGTAAAACTGGTTGAATATTTTCATCAATTTCTTCTGTGACTGGGTATGAGCCCAGATGCACCCCTGTGCAAAGTGTTGCTTTTCTCAGCAACTCGTTCGAACGCCTACATTTCGTTGGTCTGAGTAGGTCTTTCCATTCATTGTTTCGTAGAGCAATTCAAAGTTGGAACCTTTTACTGTGCCTAGGATTTCCGCATTCATGTGCTGAGCCTGAACAAACATAGGCGGAGATGCCAAGGTCAGCCTCTTACGGATCCGGATCCGGAAATGGCCAATGTGTTTAACAACCGTCGATCGAGAAAGTGGCTCTTACGGCTGGTGTTGCATTGTTTACTTTTCGAAAAAAGATGCTCCGGCGGTAGAAAACGCCATATTAGTTACCTTTTCGTTTTTTTGGAGACGCGTTCTATTTACATCATAGACGCGCCAATGTTTCGGTCTGGTCAGGCTCAGCCAAAAACGTTACGACGTCTTGAAAGCTAGACGGTCTACTCAAAGAAAGACTCGCGATTAACCAAGCTAACATCATACCGCGTAGTATAGATACCGCGTCGTTGTACGCCAGAGCTGATATTAAAACAGGCTCTACTGCTGTGAGCTGTTAAGTTCTTCCGTTTAAATACGTAGGCAAAATTTTTTTTTGAATAGCAGGAAATGCCGAGATATGCGTTTTCATCAACTCTCCTAACCCGACAGCATCTTCGGAGATAATCTGGTTACATTTGAACAAACTCCTACAAGATAATTTTGAAATGGCGGTATTTGCACTCACAAATTTGTTAGAAAAGTCTGAAAAATTTCAAAAAGGGTTTAGAAAATCTTTTGAAATCATTACCGTTATGTATGAGTCTGGAAGACTGATCAGTGATACGACGCTTCATCGCTAAACGTGGCCGAGATTCTCATTCGCTAAAATGCTTAAAGAGGCCAGTCAATTCGAGAGAGAGCACTTACAGCTGCCTTCTTACATTAGCATAGGCTATATTGTCAAACACGAGCTTCGTGCGTTATTCAAGGGACACAGAAAGCTAAATTCGTAGTAGAAATCTTTGGGAAACGTTGCCTGAACACAGTGATAAAGGTAAACCTAACGTTATTACGGATTTGCGTGAGTGCGGGAGGATGCACCATTTTTCGGCGAAAACTGACTTTTATCTGCGGAAAAGCTAGTTGTGGAAGCTAATTCCACGAGAAGTCAGCGACTCAACAGTTCTATTTATCTCTCCAACAAGCTCCGTTACATATATCCATTGCTTCTCTATCTCTACCTGTCACCCGTATTTCTATTTGTGTTGTCTACTTTGTACATTGTCACACCATTTCAACATGTGACACGTATTTATTAAACTCTACGACAAACAGAGCCTTATTGTCGCAATGGCTGATGACTAATTGTTTATGTTGGCGACTTAGTATTACCTCAATCGAAGATTTTTTTAACAAAACACGGAACCCACTTCAAATCTAGTGTTATTAGCATCACTGCATTATTCCGATCGAAATTTGTGACCACCAGCAGCTTGAGCCTCAATATATCAAACGTCAACTCAAGGAATCTGCCGATTATTTAATATTTTCTCTAAAAACACCTAAATATACAAAAATTTATTTTTCTTCTTACTACTTCCTTTTATTTTTTTTATTTTTTACTTATTGATAAATGCTTTCCAAGGCGCAACGTGTACGCGGCGGCACGTTCAAGACATGAGATCTTGTTCTAAGGATCATACTGGGCATAAGAAACGCTTTCAATAACCTGCCTCGAAAGACCATACTGGATACTCTTTTAGAGAAAGGGGTAATCCCGTACTTGGTAAGGATAACCTTGGACCACCTGAGGAATAGGCACAAGCAAAGTGGTGACTTAGCTTGGCGCATGACAGCTGGCGTCCCGCTGGGGTCCACTCTGGGGCCCTGCTGTGGAACGTGGCATATGCTGACGTTTTCCAGACAAAAAACCTCCTTGAAGAAAGAAACCAGTTTTACTAACATTAATTGCGAGTCCAAACCTTACGAACATTCCGACGATGCCTTCAACTCTCTCAAAAGCCTCGGGGATATCACTCTGAATCTCCCTCGAACAACTGCGGAATAGTAGGGAGGTATCACATGCATAGAAGACAGTCGTGCAGAAGTTCACAGCTGTGCACTCTCAACAGAATAGAGTTTATGAACAGCAGATATATGAAGCCCGAGAATAGTCTTGAGCTCTCCCACGTCGACCTTGTACCATGGCGATTCGATGTCACCGATCTCAACTGCTTGTCCTCTACCAGCAGCGTACGAGCGAAGCCGTTTCACAACCATCTCCTTACATCCCAGGGCCTACAAAGTCTGCAGAAAAAAGATGTGTCGGAGGCATTTGAGAGTAACTCACACATCCGAGAAAACAGCAAGGCCTATCTGATTATCCTCAGCACTACGACAATATCGTTCCAATGCGTAACAACTCGTCGCTATACATACGCTAACTTTGTAACTAGAGTAGTAAACAAGCCAGGTTATTTTAATGGCAAAATGTTTTTGTAATTGTCTTACAATTATTTTTAGCAATCGTGGGCATTATAGCAGTGACAAGATCTGAGGATACTAACAATGAATGACATTATTTCGGTTTTTATTTATTGACGTCTAATTCTAAAAAAACATTTACTGCAAAAT
The DNA here is from genome assembly GCA_002081605.1 of Tropilaelaps mercedesae. Classification (NCBI taxonomy): domain Eukaryota; kingdom Metazoa; phylum Arthropoda; class Arachnida; order Mesostigmata; family Laelapidae; genus Tropilaelaps; species Tropilaelaps mercedesae. The sequence goes on along the minus strand of MNPL01015960.1, from coordinate 3,375 downwards.
TAAGCTGGTAAACACATAAGATTTTATAAAATCTACCACCCGTTTAGGTTATTCCATTACAAACGGAACCTTATTCTCGAAATAGTTAATATTTGAAATTTCTCTTTGCTATCCGAGCTGTAATCGAAATGAGTTACCTGGCTATGATACGGTTTCATACGACGTCGCCAGACTAATGTTCTTCAGCAGAGTGAAGCATTGATCCAGTGTATGGGTTGGCACGGTTATTTCATGTCGATAGCTTTAGCTGCTAGGTTGTATAAAAAATACTTCTAGACAATGGAACGCCAAGCGCACTCGCCAGGAGTGGTTGAAATGTGTTATCCGCATCTAGTAATGAAGCCATCGACCGATTGTGTGACGTGGGTCGAAATTTGTTCTGCCGGTGCTAACCACTACCATTTACATTGTCCTTCCGGGCACTGTAGCCCATCTGGTCTGCCTAACTAGACAAATAGAAAGAAGAGAGAACAAGCTGTGTTCATTTCCACATCTTAAGCGAGG
>MNPL01015959.1:4010-20603 GCA_002081605.1 Tropilaelaps mercedesae | reverse complement strand
GATTAGCGCTCGGATGACGCGAACGCTTTTTGGACGACAGTTGGAGACGAAATCGAGGTCGCCGTCACCGCTGACGCCGTAACTGCTACGCGTGCAATACTTACCCCATACTGGCACGTTGAGCGGTCGTTCAGATATTGGACATGATCTTGTTCAGGTTAGCAGTGGTCACCGCGACGAGATCCGACGATGTTGGCCGGATCCGTGCTCACATCGGAACGGCAGGCACGTGAATACGTTCGAGGTCACATTTGTCGCTGCTGTGATCGCTGAGACTGGCCGATGACGGCCACAGGTCGCTCTCTGGGCGACGAGGGCGAGAACAGCGTTTGTAGAGGAGCCGGAGGCCGGAACAGAAGCAGCTAACGAAGCGGATGCCTCGTCAACTGGCTGAAGTCTGCCCCGGGGCGGCCGACAGGTTCGTCTGGACGTTTACATCGAGCGTTGCTGGCGCGGGTGAAACGCGCAAAATCGCCGAGGAAAGCCTGAACCACGACCCGATCGTGTTCGCTGTCGAATTATTGGGATCGGATCTAGATCCGACAAAGCTACGCAACGATTTCGTTGGTGACTCGTCGAATCGAGAGCCCCGGGGGTGCTGATGTTAGTTTTCGCTTCCCGACTCCGCGGGCACAGGCTGGTCAGGCCGGACGATGTGGTCGGCGCGCGGAGCGGCCTGCGATTAGGCCACGGCCTTCGGTCATCCTATATAGGGGCCTGGGAGGCGGGGGCAAACTGCGCGCCAGTACACGACAGGTACAGTAGCATTAGAACGCCAAGATTACGTCGTTTCGATTATCGCGTGTGCGGGCAACGCTTTGACGCCGTGGCCAGAGTTCTAAGCGTTTTAACGTTAACGCGTCGCACTATTGGCCGACCCTGTCCCCAGGGGCGGTAGTTTTCGGTGAGATGTTGGACGGCTGGCGTTCGTCGCGTGTTTCACTCCTCGTTAGCGTTCTACGATCGAGACGTACGTGGGGGCCCGTCTGAACTGTTGTAGCCGTTGAGCGTCCGGTCGACGCTCGACGCCTGCTCTGATCGGTTGCTGTTGGCCTTCTCGACCTCCTCGTTACGGCGGATAACGCCTAGAACTCCAGTTGGGCCAGTAGCCTGGACGACAGTCGTAATGCACAATGAGACACACACACACACACACACACACACACACACACACACACACCAGACGCGCGCCCGGGTTACGTCAGCTGTGTTCACAGGCGAGCACACGCCGAATCGCGTGCGACGTCCTCCGTCAGACAAAACAGGAAGGAATGCGACCAGCGGAACAATCGGATCGCCTCTGATGCGCGGCTGTCGCTTGACGCGAGTGACGCGCGCCCGGCCGGAGAGCTTCGCTCGCTACACGACGGATGCCAGAAACAGCAGCAGAGCAGCGTTCAACAAACGTTCCTCTCAGCGAATTTCCTGTCGTTGATTGGCGGGGCGCCGGCTGGGCGGGTGTCATCCAAGCCGGAGGGGACCCTGGCCACCCCCAGTGCACCCACCGAAGAGTTCGTACGCGTCCGCACGTTTCTCTGACGTTTTGCGCTCCGACGTTCGTCTACGCCGGGCCGGCTTGGCCTCTCTCCGGATCACGGCAGCACTCTCGAGAGCTTTCCAGATACTTCCCTCGCCGGACGGCCGGCGTAAAATGATGACGCTTCGTGTCTCTGACGTCAATAACGCCGCACTCCGCGTGCTCCCGTAGGGACTCGTGGCCGGGGGCGTGATGGAAAGGAGCGGCGCGTTTGAGAGGTTTAATCAACGACTCGCACAAAGCGGCCGACCGTAGATCTGCTGGTCCAGGCCATGACGTCCGCGCTTGATGGCATCGTTTTCGGCGTCATCCACTGTTCCGATGTCCCTCGGTCGTTGTTGATAGCGTCAGACTAGACTCTGCCGACAGCCGCGTGACCGCGTTCGGACGGCGGCTGGCAAGCGACGCTGGAGTTTGCCAGATCGTCGGCCGTCGGCCGTCGGCCGCGATGGCGTTTGACGAGATCGAACGCAACGTCGAGATGCGATGCTCGAGAAGGCCGTGGAACTTGTCGCGGTTCCCGCGCATGACAGCGTCGCCGAGCGTCTGCCGAGCGTCGCCTTCGACTCACTAGGCCGTCTGAACTAGCGGCGTATAGGAAAATCGCTCGATTTCTCTGCGGCGAATTTCACCTTCGCGTTCCGTACGACATTGGACAGTTCAGTTCGATGCAGCTCTCGCATCGGAAAGCGACTGGCGGAATTCGGCGGAACAGGCCCCCGCAGGCCGGAGCGATAGGCCAACGCAGGCATAAACGTCTGATCGGATATCGACGATGTCCTCAGAGCGACACTAAGAATGGAAGATGGGCCGCTCCACTGGCGAAGTGCGTGGCATCGATTGTTCCTCGCACCCGTTCAGATGGTTCGGTCAGGGCCGATGCACGCTCCTGTATTTAGCCAGATCCGATACGTTCTGATCACGGTCCAGCCACTCGACGGCCACTTCGCATTCTACCACTTCGACGCCACTCACTCATTGACGACTCCTCCTCCTCGGCGGTCGACATCGGCGCACTCAACTTTTCAATTGCCACTCACTCACTCGTCACTCGAGACTCACTTGCTGGCCGCGTAGACACACACACACACACACACACACACATAAAACAAACAAACACACACAAAAACACACACTCGGCGAGAGCCCGGCCGAGTAATCGGAGCACGCACAAACGAACGCAGATATGCGCTCCCCTGACAAAAGCCTCTCCCCGTTGGTATTTGCCCCCGCGACGACGCAGCTTTCGACGCCGGCCTGTCCAATCCGCGGCGGCTACGCAGACGCGCTCGGGTCCTCTACGGCGCTGCACGTCCGCGTGCTCCGATGCGCTCCATCGTTTCGGGCGAGCCACCTGTCAAGTACGAGGGCTCTCCGCTACTCGACTGTCACGCACGCACGCACGCACGCACGTCACAGCTCCGACGGCAGCGCCGATCGGTGGTGTCCGATCAGATCGTCCCGATGAGAATCGTCCGTCAGAGATCCGGTCCAGCCCCGTTGGCGCACCCCGTCGGAGCCCTCCCAGCGGAAACAGAGATCGAATCACGGCGCCCTTCTCGACGCTGTCGAGCGAATGCGGGCGCTCAGCTCTCGCCGGCCTGTCTCACTCATCCGGTGACTCCGGGCGCGCTCAGCAGAGCGCCGCTCGCAAACAGACGCAAAACGAAACAACAGCGCCTACCCTTCGATGGCCCCGTCAGGCAGATGAGCCGTGTGCGAGACGGCGGGAAGGGCCGAAACGCAGAGCTCCGCTGTTCGTCTGGCCGTGTTTTGGGCGATCGGCGAATTCGCCTGACCTCTCCGCTTCGCTTCTGCTTGGCCGGGCCGTCGTCGAGGCGCGAAGGGTCTGCAGAGACTCGTCGAAAACCGAACGGGTTAGTGTCTTCTGCTAGAATCAGCGGCGGCGGCGGCGGCGGCGCCGGCAACTGCGGCTGCGGCGGCGGCGGTAGTGGTGGTGGTAGCTGTCTTTCGCTAGCAGACGATGTCGACGGCCGCGCTCCGGCAGAACACCGAACGGCGCTCGTGAGTGACACGCGCGTGGCGGGCAGTTTGCTCAGGGCTGGCTGGCTCGGATACTCGCCCGCGGTTGGCTCGGAAGTCGCTTGCGGGGGTTAGCGGCATACGTCGAATAAGTCCCGATTCATTCAGAGCAGACGGTGACGGCGTCTTCCCTAGCCGACATCAGAGCCGTGGTCCGCTTAACAGCGGCCGGGGCATGGCGAGCAGATCAGAAACGCTCGAGATAAATAATGCGTTAACCTAGAACGGAGCGGCGTTCCACTAATTGAGCTCACGCGACGGATCGAGAAAGAGAACCCAGAGCGTCTTTCGATGCTGTCACTGTTACTGGCGGCGGCGCCGTCGTCGCCGCGACGGCAGCCGCGGTACGAGAGCTACGCGTGAGCGTCATCCGCCGACAATGAGAGAAAAACGTTGAACGAGAGCTAAGAGGACGATCAGAAGTGAAATATCTGCTCCGACTCGAGCGCCGCCAGAGCGGACGCGATGCTCTCTGCGAGGAGCACGAGCTGAGCAAGCACTCGGAGGACGGTCAGAGTAACCGGTGATGCTCGGCGCCAGCTGCTCCGACCCGTGAGTGTGAGCGATGCTTGGCCATGTCGCGCTAGCCTGACGTGCCGGTACCGGCAGCGCCATCTTGGCGATTCGATAAATGACGGCGCCATGCCGGGAGATGGTTTAGCGGGCATCCGCGAGAGGGCGCTAACGCCCGACTGAGTTGGTACTCCGTGAGCATCCGCGAACCGCGGCCATTACGAAGTTCGGGGACGACGGGCAACTCCCGCGGTCGTAGCGAAGACATAAACATCCGAATGGCGGGGGGGGCAGATATAGAGATGACACCCGATCAACGATCTTCCGTTGTCGACTGATCGAGACGCAGGAAGCAGATCAATGACAAGGTCGTGTGCGACGAGCGCGGAGTCCATGTCAACAACCTCAGATGCGGCCACAGCTGAGGCGTGTTCGGACTGAAGCGTGAGCGTCGGCCGTCGCTTAGGGACGCTTAGGGCGGCCTCTGTGCGCTCAACACAACGGACGGGGAATATTCTGGCCTGAGGCAAACGGACGAGTAGAAGCGTCGGAGAGGCGTCTTCTTTGACATCGACAAGTGACAACACGACCAGTGATGAAGCGCCAGCCACGACTTCGTGGATTCGTTTGTCGATTTGCCGACTGGAATTCATTAGCGAATGTCGGTCACCGGCACAGTGGACGCATCGAGTCGCGTTGCGTCGTTCGTTGGCCGTCGTCTGCTAAATACACCTACGTAGGTACGTAGCGTTTTAGGTAGGCGTTTCGACCGCCGAAGTCAATTCGTCCTACACGGCTGGTTCGTCATATACGCCAGAAACTGGCGGATCTGTGTTCTTCAGATAGCGATGGCCATCGACTTTGCGCAGAAATTAGTCCATGCATTGGACTATGGCGGGAAGCTTGCGTTCACTCCAGTGGCTTCGCGTATCTCCAAAGGCAGGTCGCTTTTCGGCCAAAGTTTTTGCCTAGCACTGCGCGTAATCCGTGGCCTACATTCGCCACGGGCTCTGATCACTGCCCAGCGACTCGACGGCACCGCCAACGTCGCGGAAGAGACGTTACCGAATAATAACGGCCCTAGCGACTACTTCGCTTTTGGGTGGGGTCTGGCCACCGCGTCTACTGCCGACGGCAGTGACAGTCGCAAATGGGATTAGGCCGATTTATTCCGCCCGTTCGGTTTTCTCAGGCAGAAGTCGGCTGTAGTAGAGAGTCATCTGTCGATGTAGCGCGGAAAAACACCATCGAAGAGCTCCGTCGTATCTGACTCGGGTCAGGCGTCTCCTTTTCGGAGTTGCTCATCCGACTTAGAGGTGCTCGGATAGGCCGGTTCCTGATACCCTCGGCTCTGGGGCGTTAGTTGGCTGAATAACAGTGGCAGCTTCGCTTTGCGTTGCATTGAGTTGACCTCGTCCGATGAGGTCAGAGTGGCTGAATAAACGAACTGGCAGCGGAACCCGGCGGGGCGCGAGTCGATCGATGTAGGAAGGAAATTCGAGAATGTGAAGATGCGGAGTTCTTCGGTGCATGGATGTTGCTCGACGACGCGAAGGACGTAGATACTTGTTTAGCGTCGAACGCTCTACTAATGTCTCACTGTCGACGTATGTCTTCTGCGAAACACACACACACACACACACACAAATCATTTTCAACACCGACGGCGCTTTCGAACAGGCCGACATGTGTGTTTTCGTAGTTGTCTGCAGAAGTGGTTTCGCTTGCGCGCCAAACGAATTCCACCGTCACAGAATATCAGCTGGCGTCGGATTGCTACGTTAGCGAGACGCGGTACTCTATTCGCTAGCGAGAGATCTTGTCCGGAATAAGCCCCGTTCACATTCTACGCCGTTAAGATGCGTTTCTCCAGCGAGTTTCGTTAATCCAAGCGTCATCGACCGAACTTCTGTTCGGTCCCAGGGGTCCCAGGCCGGCAAGCACTAGGACACCGCCGGAGACCGGCAGTACGCGTCCGGTGAAGTTGGTTTACCTTAACATAGAGTTCGGACGCAGCCGAACGCATGATCTGTTCACTTTTTCAGCAACGCGAGGAAATCTGTGTCATGCTTTGACGTCCTTAGGGGACTTACGAGACATTCAACTCGGCTTTATTTAGAAGGTTCTTCAACTGTGAATTGTCCACGTGAGATATTGTTTCGTACGTAAGTGGTTGGTTTGGTTCTGTGTCACATATATATATATATATATATATATATATATATATAAAGCCGTAGAGCGCAAGGTCGAAGTTACTATTCATTTGCAGCGCGTAGTTTGCCCTGGTGATCTAACACGCGAACGTTATAAGGGTGCGCCGTACGGCTGAAAGGCAGGACCTACCGAAAAACATTGACGAGAACAGTTTGACTAAAGCACACCCCGAGCTACAACCAGGCCGCAGATCTCTATGGCGTTCCAGGGAACGTAATGCTCCATTGACAAATACACGCAGCAACAACCACTTCCACATTCGATAGCGACATTTTGACAGAAATATGTCGTTTGTTTATTCACAGAATGCAGCATCTTCGAGTCATCGAGTTGAAAGCAGAGTTTCGTAGCCCGAGCAGCTCCTTCGGGCTGCTTTTTTCCACGATTTCGCCGGCGGAGAGAACGACGACGTTGAAAATATCGCAGTACCGTTGAGATTACGCTAGCGAGCGCACCCCCAGCAGAAAGGTCTGAATAGAACTACATCGACGCTAAGGACGCGATACTCACTAGTCTAAACATCCATCGATATTTAGGAAACGACATGAACGAACGATCCCGGCTAGAACAGCCTAGGCCAGTTCCTATCCAGTGTTAACCAGTCGCGAGCTATCGTAGACCAACGACGCCCGCCCGACCCTCAGCGCTAACTCGTTCCATTACATGGAGAAATTCTCTTACACGTCGTAGTCGAGAATAGTCTCCAGCCTATGGGCAATCGTAATCACCGTCGCGTGGCCCAGATCTTCCCGGATCGTCGTCTGAATACGGGGATCAGTTTCCAGATCAACGGCGGCCGTTGGTTCGTCGAGTGCGATCAGAGTCGAGCGTCTGAGCAGCGCCCGCGCTAAGAACACGCGCTGACCACTCACGGCCAAGCAGGTTCGAGCCCCCTGAAAGGAAACACAGAGGCGTTTCCTCAGGCGTCCTTTCAGACGCAGGACACCTTGACCCCCTCCGTTGATATCAGCGATATCAGAGACTCTAGTCGCGGTAAGGCCTCTCGTACATTTACGTCTTCTCATGTCCTATGAGCTGGGGAGCATTATGGCTCGACGGCCGGCGTGGTCTAATATGAAATCTAACGATAAAAAACGATGCCGCATGGGGTCCTTGCCATACACTCTACAGGTGGATGGCTCTTCTGTACAGTCTCGACACGTACGTTCCAGAAGCGGTCCTATGGAGTGTTTATAATTCTGACTGAGGTGCAGCCGCGTCGCGAACTCTTCGACGAAGTTCTGCTCCGCGCGGAAGGTCCGAATCGTAGCCACCCGTTCACCGTGTCGAAGAAATGGCTGAGCATCGGCGAGCGCTTGGCCGACGCCAGCCGCTGCATCTAACGAGAGTTGCGCAGGAAAATTCTCTAAAGACGCACACACAGAAAGGAGAGCGATGAAATGAAATAGAGACATAGACGCGTGTGTGGTACGGTGAGGACGACTTTGCAAATATCCCAGCTGAATGTCCATCATGTCCACGTCCTTGCTAAGCCTGCCTAGCACCTGGCCCGTTGGGACGGTGTCAAAGAACAGCAGCGATGCTCGAAATATCGCATACATAACCCTATCGTGCAAACCGGCCGGCGCGGTCAGACAGCCAAGGGCTAGAACTGGCTTGGTGCATTCGTGTGCGCCTTGCGACCGAAGGTTGCTATCGACATGTAGATGCACGGATCCGATCTTCGCCGGTGCACATTTACATTTATATGGGGTTTGTCTTGCGAAGTGATGCAAAACGTGCTACCGTGAACGTTAATTGTCGGCTGACGATCAGCCCTAAAAATTACAAAAAAAAAAACAGCCGAGGGCACTGAAGAAGCTGGCGACCACCACCCCAATAAACTCTACCTGTGGATCGGACCGGTAGAGGTTTGCCCCGAGTGCCGTCCAGGAGGGTGCTGTTGTTTGTCGCCGTCTACGCTCGCATTTCCCCGGTGAGCGTCTTCGCTCCGCTCCCTCAACCGGAAGACGCTGCTAATTTCGCCCGACTGGTAAATTTCGCGGTCAACGACCGCCAGAAAACCGTACGCCACCCCAAAGCGTCGGAGCAGCATCCAGTAAAGTTCCATGCCACAGATCCGAGACCATCGCAGCCTCCTCAGTGTGGCGACCCCCGGCGGCGTCGTTGTCGCCAGCGAATTGCTCGCTCTTCGTCTTCTTCATGTTCTGCAGGTCTCCTGCATTCTGTATAGCCTCATCGACAGTGTCAGCCTGCCTCTCCCGAAGGACGGCCTTGGGAAGGACGCCTGTCTTGACAGGGTCGTCATACGTCTCGACGAAGATAATCCGCCCGTTTCTGATCAGGACGACCCAATCAGGTGGAACGGGTGCCTGTACGGCAAAAACATTTGAGCAGGCTTTCACGAGGCTGACATGCGGCTGTCGCACTTCTGAGAAGTGGTCACTGAGTAACGAAATACGTTTTTTTTTAATCCAGCCAGAGAAGTTGGGGGGGAAAGGCGCGTATCTATAAGGCGGAAAATTCTAATGGAGTTCCCCATGTGCTTGGGTCCCTTCGCTGCAATAGAGATAAAGCCATTTTTCCTACAGCCCATGAGTGTACACTATGGCTGTCTTTTTCTGCGGGACCCTTCCCATTGGAAAATTCAACCTTTCCAGCGGAATTGATTGGTGGTTTACGTATGTTTATCATTTCTCAAACGTTATACGTCTATTCCCACAACGTGTCGAAAATGAGCGCTGTGCTTTTGACAAAGAAAATTCTAGTACAATGAGTGTGAACAATTTTTTTTCAATTATGATGCCTTCAACTGAGCGTTTCTGTGGTTATGCCTCGAAAATGCCGGCATTGCCCACGAGGGCGGCATTCTCCTTGTGGTACATCACCCCCAGTACTCCCTGTTTGCTGTGCACGTGTCCGGTCAGTTTCTTCATACCGCTCAGGATGGCGCTCAGCAATGAGGATTTGCCTTCACCAGCGGCGCCGATGACGGTCACAAGCTTACTGGTCCTTCATTTGAAGGTTGAAGTTGTCCAGAGTCACTGAGGACTCCCCGACGAACGACGCCTTGTCGAGCGCCACGGCTTCGCCTGAGGTGCGCGAATAACGCTTCAGAAGGCATTCCTTATAAGTTTTTGCAAGTCCTCGAACTAATGTTGATTCAATTTCTAGCCGAAGGAGGGCTAAGACGAATGCTAGAGTTTCAGGGAACTCACGAGTCTGCCGCTGGTCGCTGACGGCCGTCAGTGGCGCATTAGTATCAAAAGGTCTTTCCAATAATAAATAAGTAAATAAATGACAAAGAATGTACTCTTTTCCAAGTCCTTTCCACGCAAACAAACAGAGAAAATGAACTGCTGAGAGGAGCCATGCGTAGGCAAACGCAGATAAGTTCCGAAATTGTGCCCGGATCGAGAGTTGCACAAACCTTCTGCGACTGCGTGGGTCACCTCGTCGGAGTCCAGCTCGTTCGCTTGCAGGAAGTCCTGGATTCTTCGTAAAGAGACCTTGCAGCGCGTGAACGACAGTATCATCGATGACAAAATCGTCAGATTAAATCGCACCGAGTTGAATAGCGACAATGAGATAAAGGCCCGTTTTGCCGTGAGCACGCTTGCGCCGTCCATGAGGACGAAACAGCCGAAGGCCATCGCCAAAATCTGCAGCAGTCCAGAAGGAGAAGAGTTCGTTATAAACAATTTATATAACTTCTCATCCGTGAAACAATGCCACAGTATCGTAAACTCTCGAGCCGTTCGTTCGTTTGTGATGAATAACCCCGATTTTAGCAATACTATAAATTAAAAAAAAAATAAAAAAAATAAAAAATCGTATGGACTCAGTCGAATAGAATTGTATGCGCTTACTCGTGGTGGCTATACATGGCAAATGGTAGATATAGACTTTACAGTAGCCTACGCCGTCATTAAGACGACCACTCCGCAGTGTATCAAAGCCGTTAACACCCATTAACATTTACCAATGTTTATTAGTATTTATTGTATAGAGCCAAAGTGTCTATTTGGCTTGTGCACACCTCTAATATTCAGCTTAAAGTATATGGCCAATTAACGATACATACACACACACACATACACCCAAAAAATAAGATGTAATTACTGGCGTTCAAAGTATGTAGCACCTTCCACCTCTGACGTTCTGATGAGCTTGATGAGCGAAAAAGAAAATATTTTAAGTGAAAATTAGCGCTATTTTGGGGAGGCAAACACACCGATCAGCCGCTTCTATCCTTCTTCACCAGTTTGTCTATATATTGGCGCATGAAAGGCGACGATTTTCGCCAAAAATTTGTTTTGTCTTTGCGTCCCCATGGCCAACGACTTTCGACGACTAAAACAGCCTCGGGGTAACCGTTTTTTCAGTAGCGCATTTCTGTATGTCAACTTCGCTGCCTATGGCATTCCGTCCACACACTCGTTCACGCCACTTTCGCTTAAATATAGTTCCGACCCAACTATTTTAGTCGGCACTAAAATCGCTGCGGTCAGTCTGTAGCGCCATGATCAGCTCGCACATGAAGATTGCGGAGTCCAGCGAGAGCATAGCTTCGACCGTCGACAACCTCACCGACCCGATCCCTGGGGAACCCCAGCCGCCATCTTCTCCATGGGCCGGCCGGAAACGCCCAGATCGCGCAGTTCGCAAACGAGCCCCATTCCACGTTCGCCCTCGGGAGAACTCCAAGTCGTTTTGCGGACGCGGAACAGATCTGCATTTAGTGAATCTACTCCGTTCGAACGGGTCGTCGCCTCCCGCGCCAATCGACGGCCCGAAAAAATCACGCCTTAGGCTCCGATGGCCGTCATATTGATAATGTTCGTCAATCGTGAGCCTCTGCTCGGCGTCGAATAGACGCCATTCCACGTGCGACCATCACTATGGCGATCACGTCCATTACGACGGACGCTACCATCCAGCGCGCAGCGGATATTACTCGACGCACCACCAAGTCCAACATCCCTATTATGGCAAGTACGGTTATACAAGGCAATATTGAGCTTCGTCGGTGGGCGTTGATTCGGCGGAATTTTGCTTGAGACGCGCAGCTTCGCCTGTTTGAGGCGAAGCAGAAGTGGGCCGAATCGTAGGCAATGTATGTGGTTCTCCTATGGACAGGGCTTCGGCTTGGGTGACACCGGAGTTAACTCCTGTGGGTGGTCTGTTAGCGATAACTCGTGATGGCAACGGCTCGAGCTGGGGACGGTTGAGTGTGCAATCGTGGTCGCGCAGGGGCCAGAACGTTTTCTAATCCCGTACTAATCATATTTTACAGATAGAACAGAATGTGGGCATGAGAAATCGTACCGGTTCACAGGGTTTAAACAACAGAAATCACAGATGTGGAAGATAATAATGACCTACGGTGAATAAACATTAACTCAGATTGAGTTCATTTTCACTACTGAGTATCTGAGGACTGAGGACGCTTTAATCAGGTAGTTTAGCTTTAGATAGACTGGAGATCTCCCTGAATCGTCATTTTCTGCATAAACTAGGTAAACTAAATAAAAATTCAAGATGGTGATTGTATTTCACCGTGCGCACCGTAGACAACTGTCACGATGGCAGAATATTAACAAACGAAGGTGTTCAGGCCCGGGAAGAAACAATAACGTACCTCTATTCAGCTACGGCTAAGTCCCCTCGCTTGTGCCCTGAGTGGAGTGGCCCTCATTTCTCTTCCGCGTGCTCATGTTTTCCAAAAAAATATATTTTTTTTTATAGCAACGAAGAACTTAAGGAGGTACTACACCAGAGTAGGTTGGGACTCGTGCGAAGGCACCCATGCCTTACTAGAATTCATCTTCTACAGCACTGATCTTCGCCCCACGGCCCGGATCATCATCTCACATATTTCATCTCTCGCGATAGGCTTTATCGGCTTCAAATGTACTAGAAATGGCGTGCGGTTCCGAAGGAACGACAATGTGGCCTAATAGAAAATATCGGATAAGAGTGGCTTCGCGAGCGCGGATGAGCTCCGTTTGTCGAACTAACGCCGACCCAAACGTACAATTTGATGATTTTACTGAGACGTGTGATGATTGCAGTGAGGGACGGCCCGCGTTGTCCGAGGAAAAGATGGCGCCGCGGAGCCCAGCAAGGCGAAACATTGCAAAGAAAACAAGCCGAAGTTGATAGCACGCCATTAGCAGATAGCCGTCAATTACCCAGCCGTTACGAAATATGCTACCGGTACAAGCTATGCCTCACTCATTTAGCTAAAATATTTTGTTAAATAGGTCCAATTAATAGGTCCAATCTGTCCAAAGGGACAGATGCATCGATGTGATGCGAATTGTCTTGTTATCGAACACTGATTATGACCGTCAAAATGATTACGAGAAAATAACACGATATCCACCCAACTACCGGCAATGCAAAGCGGTGAACTATCGGCTGACAGCAATGCTCTGTCTGGTGTGATAACACGCAAAGGGGCGCACTTGTGCACGCCCCTCGTTCGGAGTATAAACCAACCTTCCGTTAAGGATTTTGGTAAGAAGTGAGATGCATTGGCCTTTCTTTTGTAGTAGTAGGGAATTTTGGTTCTTCCTTGGTGGAGACCTCCTACTGTTCTGTAGCCTAGTTGGAAACAATTTAAGTCGCCTTGCATCCGCGTACACCATAACCTTTTTTTTTTTAAAGCTGATTATCAGCCAACATTTAACGTCCACAGTAGCAGTTTATGCATTACTTCGTAAACGGACCCCATATAAATGTAAATGGGCACTGGCGGGGATCGAACCCGTGCACCTACGTGTCTCCTCCAGTCGCAAGGCGCATACGAATGCACCCCACAGCCACCGAGCTCGACACACTATAACTAACCTACGAATATCTAATACGAGCCTATATAAAATCAATATATTTACATTATATATTGCCATATATATATATATATATATATATATATATATTGCCAACAACTTAGTGTGGATCGTTTTAAAACCGAAATGAACCTGCCTAAACAAGTGCTCAGCTTACTTCACAGATGTTGAATTTTAATTTATAGATGGGCTTAATACAACAAACTCAGATAAATAGGTCGTGCAAATAGCATGATCTCTCCAACTGCGCACTCGAGCCTTGTCCATAGTACTCGACGCGCGTCGAGCAAGTCCAGTGCCTTCCTCTTGATACAGAGCTGTCATGAGGGTGGCTTGTGCCTGTAGGCCGCCAAAGAGGTGAAACATGAGTTGTTCGAAGCTGCTGCAGAAGAGGGCGATGTAGAGGAGGTAGCCGACGCCGGCGTCCATTGGCGAACTCTATCAATTTCCTGTCGAATAAATGGGAAAGTAATACCAACGTGTTCACTGATGAATCGGTGGTGTTTGTTCACGGAGGAGGTCAGATTCACGGTGCGGAGATAGGTGAATCTAGCTTTTCTTCATCTGCTTTTCCAACGCCAGAGGGGATTGTCTGCTTCTCTAAGTTGTATAAGTGGCTCTAAGTGGCACTTTCTCTAACAAACTTGACGACCATTTTATATGGCCCGATGACAGTTTTACGACAGTTTGCCTGAGTGGTTAGCTGAAGTGTACGACTTCACTAGATTATCCTGCCATCGACTACACACTCTCACCCATTGAAGGCCTTGAGCCGGAGAACCCTCTGTGATTCGGACCGGATCTGATATTTCTGCAAAACTGACTGAAACCTATCCGAGAATGAACGGCGGCAGCAATCTGAACACAGAAAGATCTCGATGACGACGGTCCAAACGAGAAATGGTCAAAACGAGCGTACCAATGCAGCCCAGGTTGTTTTCGCGGATAATAGCGTGGTCGTTGCCGTGTACAGGCTTCGCGAAGACGGGTCGTCCGTAGCAATAGCTTGGAAATCGCGTCTCCTGAAACGAAGCCGAAGGACGAACTCAGTACCGGTAGTCGATGGAGGATGTCGAATGTTGTAATTATCATGGTAGAGGGCTATAGAAGGAACGGAGAACACGAAAATCCTTTCTGTAGCTGTGGGTGATTATGACAAAATGAACATTTTTTAAGAATTCACAAACATCCACTGGCTTAGTCTACTGGCTTAGTGGCTAAAATGTATTTCGGAAATTCATTTCAACTATTTTTACTGATTTCGGCAAGAATGATGACTGGTTAACACATGTTGTTCTATCGGAGCCCTTGCTAATTTCAGTATGGAGATAAGTAAATCAAATTGCCGCATCTGGCCCATGGAAAATCCTTCAGTGGCTAACCAGACTCCTACCTATAGTGAAATAACAACCAAAAAAATAACTACGTCAACCTTCCCGCAGATCCCTACAGAACTGCATTGTCACTCAAGCGAAGTCATGTAAGCCCATTTCGATGTAAAATATCGCGTTGCAACTTTCAATAAAATGTCAGTAGGAAGCCGTGCAGCGGCCTCATACTTGACAAACTTCATCGAGAGAATTTGTCTAAAAAAAATGTGTTGCTATTCATTTCAGGTTTGTATAGTTGTCGATCTACCTGGAGCGCCGTTTATCTGCTGTAGCGTTTCCTCGTCCGGGCAAGCACAAAACTTTTTTCTATTGTCACTTCATTTGCCTATATAGTCGAGGGTCCAGGAATTTAATAAAGCCTTCCCATACAGCCACCTACTAAGCTTGGTAAAGCTGAACCTATGATTATATGAGCCAACTGAGAGTAGATGTTTCTTGCCTAAAATTTGAATTAAGTTTAAGAACCGTCCAGTATAACTTATCAAAAAAATACTCTTTCGTTACCATGTACTGTAATTCGTCAGACGACCCATATCGTCGGTTTAGCATACGATTGAAGCGCAGTAAGTGTTGACATGTTATCTCAATAGTCTGTCAGAGACGAGTCAACTAAAACGACACTTGGACGATCCATCAATAAGCCAAATGGAGCCAAGCCTAAAAAAACGAATTTACGAGTCTTCATTCATTAACTTTAAGAACACAGTGGACAAACCTATTTAGCTCTCATCTTCTGCTCCTTAAGCCATTTGCGTTTCAATACTCCTGAACAATGATTCGACGTGAGATTTTTTGATGGTAATAAGGTCGTGCTTGGCTATGAACGACTACAATCCTTTTCTGCAATTTTCCCACGCAAGTATGACCTACATACGTAGCACTAGCGCCAAACTTTTTGATATGAGCTGTTTGTCCGCATCGTTAAATGCGTTTGGCTTATCTCTTTCAACACTATTCCTCTACAAAGCATGCATCATAGAACGTCGCTAGGCAGAGCCCAGGGATGGATTCTGCCTATAGGATGGACGAATCGTTATGGATTTGTCCAGTCAAATGATTAGACGAGGTCGAGATCAACGGCGATAAGGGTGATCGGTTTCCGCGAATAGCTGTGTAGTAGTTTATTCAGCTTTAGATCCATTCTGATCTAAGGCTGAGGGTCGAGCGCACTTAACTGGTGTGGTATCGAACGACACTCGTCAGCTGGAAGCTAAACCGTGTTCGCTTTCATGGTTAAAGCAATCCCTCTAAAATTTGTGGATGCCAGCCCGGTTATTAAAATACTTTGAATGAAATTACAGTGGCTGTTCAATAGAACTAGACGTAGAGAACATTAGGAAAGATTTAAAGACATATTAATATGCATTTGTCACCTAATAAAACTGAGTTCGATTAGCTATGGTCCCTGAAGGTTTACGCTGTTATGCGGCAATATTGTATTACATTTTTTCATTTACTGATGTAACTGAACGGTAACGGTAAGAACACAAAAAATATCTGCGGCGTCTATGCACCCGCATTCTAACGAATAATAATAGTCATAATAATAATATTGTTATTATAATTATTAATAATATTATGCAGCAGCATCACAAAGCTGCTACAACCCAAACTACCACCGTCTGCGGCGGCAAGTCTAGTCCATTTCTCATCTTCACACACATCGTCCCGACCGTATCACTAGACGACGAGATGACTTAACCGAACCCGCGCAGTTTGCGACTGCCAGCTCAGCGCACGAAGCTGCCGAACGCCATTGTAACCACGGAAGTGCCAGCTGGTTCGTTCCCGCTGGGCCGCAGGTCGACACAGGAATATGAGTGCGGACTTCCTCGTGCCCGAGTGAACTGAGCCTATACAGGCACAGCAGCTTCTACTGGTCTAGTCGTTGCAGACGAACGATCACCGACCACCCGGACTCAGGCATCGGCGGCACGGCGTCAAGATCAACTAGCAATCCCACGCCTACGCAACCACCCATCCATGTATCTACAACTCTGTTAACGACGACCAATCACTAACGCCACTCTCGTTTTTCCACCTGCAAATCTTACCGATCCTTACGAATCTTATCCTTACG